>VDFB02343080.1:0-39418 GCA_007258455.2 Sequoia sempervirens | reverse complement strand
TTTTGCTCTAATTGCAACACCTTTGCAACTGATTGTAATGAATGGTAAGAGTTTCTATTAGAGTTAGAAACATACAAATGCTTTTGATAATTTGGAAAAAAAAATCAGCCACTCACCAGCTCTTGTTCTACCTAACTTGCAACAACCATTAGAAATTAAATGGATGTGAGGTAAGCCAATTTCTTATTATTTTGGAGCATTTTCTAAATCTTTAAGAGATTACCTAGTTTATGATAAAAAAATGTACTTGCTTGTTCAAGCAATTAAGAAATTGAAGCATTATTTGTTGGGCAAGGAAACAATTGTTCATATTGGTGACAAACCTCTTAAATTTTTTGCAAGGACAAAATAAGTTGCAATAGGCAAAACACTACAATGGGTGGGATTTCTTCAACAATTTGATTTGGTGGTCAAATACAAGAAAGGGAGAGAAAAAGTAGTGATGGATATGTGATCTAGGTCATCCATTACAAATCAAGCTTAAGCTTTTGCCAAAGCTTCACAAATTGAGCATTTCACACAAGAAGCTTATGAGAAAGCATACACAAAAGTTGTAGATTTTGGAGAGAGATATACAATTAGCCAAAGAAAAGAAAGTTGGATGTTGACAGACAAGGCTGATTTCTACCTCAATAATTGGTTATTTTGAAAAACTATTTGTGCAAACAGAGGAAAGTCTTCTACTTGTAAGAGAGGCACCTACATCAAAAGTTTTAGACTACTTTTGAGTTGGAAAATAGTAGCAAATTCAAAAAGGTATGTGTGTTTCTCCACAATTCAAGAGGAAGCTTCTAAATTCATTAGAGAATGTATTTTATGTTAAAGTCAGGATAGAAATATGCGTTTACCTTTTGCTACTCATGGGAGAGAATTTCTATGGATTTTGTAGGGGGTTTACCAATGTCAAAACTTGGACATGATTATGTTTATGTGGGTGTGGATAATCCCATTTTGACAATCAAGGGCTATGAGACAAAAGAGTTATTTTTAACTAATAATGCTTGCATGCATAATGAGTTGCCTAACTCTATTGTTTCAGAAAGGGATTCTAGATCTTTTGGGAAGTTTTGCACCATTGTGTGGAGCAAGATGGATGCCAACTTGCAAATAAGCACATTCTTCCAAATTTAAACTGATGGGTAAATAATAGTGGCCAATAGAACCTTGTTACAACTTGTAAGAGGGTACACCAACAAGTATCCAAGAATATTTGATGAATCTTTGGCATTTATTTAGCATTCATAGAATAGGACAATTTAGGCATCTATGAGCAAGTCATCTTTGAAGCATGTTTGGGTTATTTAATATTTTCTTGCTAATCCACTTGATGTTTCATGTGAACAAGAAGAAGATAAAATAGATTCAAAAGTGACTAGGGTGGCCAAGTTCAATGAGTGGATCAACATATCTATTTCAAGGTTCCAGAACAGCTAGAGATATCTCAAGTTTAGTACAAAGCAAGGCATGAATGACATTGTCTAAAGTACACTTTCAAGGCAAGGGATAAGATATGGCTTTACTTGAGCAAATAAAGCCTTCAAGGGCAAGGAAAAAACTTTAAATCTCTAAGGTATGGGCCATTTATAATCTTTGTGCAGGATGTCGAGATTGCTTTCAAGTTAGATTTACTTTCTTATATGAGAATGTATTCAGTAGTTGATTGTGAGAATTTGTACTTTATGAACTTTCCATGCTAGATGATGATGAAGATGAACAATTATTACCTTCCATTGAAGACTTCATTATGGATGGACAACGATAGTTAGAGGAGGATATTATATTTCATAAGAAAGTAAGAGAAACAAGAAACCTGCTATTAGTGTCTTCATCAAAGTCAAGACACCAAGACAAGCAACGTTGTACTCCAAGGAGAAAGTGGGAGAAATCTTTCCGCATCTCTTGTATTATAGAGCATTTGTGGGACCAATAGCCTTGGAAGAAAGGTAGGCATGATCCATAAGCATAAAGAAAACATCACCTATTAACAAACAATAATTTGACAATGTTTATTAAAAAAGCATGGTTTTATTTGTACAATGACAAAACTACCTTGGTAGTTCTGTCCTTACAATCCAGTGGTTCCATTTGTTTTAGTAGCAGTTTCCTAGTGACAGTGGTGGTTTTGCAAAGCTGCAGCTGCATTTGTGTCACCAGCAATTCAGTTTGTGAAATGGGCAGCTGCATTTGTGACAGTGGAGGCTTTGTCCTACAAAGTGATTGTTTAGTCTGAATGTCGCAACAAGTCTAGAAATGGCTATGAAACTGCCTCTTCTAATTCCTGACCATTGGGAGTTCTTATTGTGTAAATTATCAGATTGATTATTGATAAAGAAGAGCCTTGCTCTTATAAGATTTACATACCCTACAAATTAGGGAGATAATGGAACATAACTGAAAGAGTTAACAAACAATGAATTGAAAGATACAAAAGCAAACAAAGAGGCTATAATCATGGAGATGTGATTATAGGCAAACTAAACGAAACTAAAGCCTTAAAAAAAGGCATTACAAGTGCCATTACAGATATGAGCATTAAACTAGGAACTTACTATAGTTCTAATATTTAGTGCATGAAAGGACACCTCCAACATTTGGTATACGAAGAAGACAGCTCATTCTAAGCATAAGAAAGTAGAAGTGAGTACAAATTCAGTTGTTTGTATGCTGAGGAAGGGGAGGTAGTTAAGTGTTGAGAAGTGTAGTATTTGATTGCTGTAAGCACACTCCATTTTGTACTCTTTATACCTGCCCAAGTTGAAGGAAGGGGGAAAAGTGATAGATTGACACTTCTGAATTGCTTTCCCCACATAGGTGTTTCCGGTTAAAATTCTCGTGTTTGTGTTTTTTTGCATATGAAATATGTGTTGTCACTGGTTTATGTTTCTTTTCTAGCAAGTATTCACACTAAATCTTGCACAAACTACATTTAACTCCTTGTCTTGTGGAGTTTAATTAAAGTAGGAACATCGATTAATTTGGACATATTGGCAAATCAAATATTTTTGAAAGAGATGTGCACTATTAACAGTTTTGAGATCTTCAAATAAATCAATGGAGAAACGACACCAAAAATATGGCATTTAAATTTAGATAATTATGCTAAGAGGTGTAAATATAGTGGCAGCAAATGGTGAAGTGTAAGGGAATGAGTGTGTTACCAAAAACTATTAAGGAGCTGATATACAAATTAAATAAAAATACAAAAGAAATACAATATATGGTTGACATAGAAAAGTTTAATAACTCTATAATAATCTAAACAAAAATAAAATAGCTCTTAAGTAAATAAAAATAAAATAACTCTAAATAAATAAAAATAAAATAATTCTCAATATTTCTAAATTAAAATAAAATAACTCTTCAGCAAAAAAATAAAAAAATCTTCAAATAAAAACAAAGTAAAATAAAATTAATTCTTAAATAGTTCCTTAAGTAAAGCAAAATAATTCTTTGGTAAATAAAAATAATTTTTCAAATAAAAATAAAGTAAACAATGTAAATAAAATAATTTTTAAATAGCTCTAAAGTAAAATAAAATAAAATATCTTTTGGTGTTTTTCAGATAGATGTATTTAAGATCTCTTTACTAGTTGATTTGATCCAAAGCATGTAAAGTCCTATATTGAATAATAAACTGATGAGACGTTCTAAGTCAGGCAATTGTATTTTATTAAATGTGAGACATATTCACATGGGCTATCGTATTTTATTAAATATTCTTATGTATTGCACATAGCTCTATGTACTTCCTCTTGAAACTTCCCTGCAATTTCTTTGTACTCTAAAGTACAACACATATGCAATTGCAGCAATCTATATGATTTTCATTGTGGCAATTGTGCTTATATCACTTTGTATCATAACCTCTAGATTTTGTCACTTGAAGGTCTTCTATCTTTCACTTGAGGATATAGTTCACTGCGATCTCACTCTGCTTGATCGTTTGGAGTTAATTTGTGGGTGTTCTTACTAGTACAATCAACTTTTTTTTTTGTGATGGACTGATGACACCCAGAAGATTTATGAATCTTCTACATTTTTTACAAACTTTAGTTTCTGGAAACCAAGCAGTGAATCAAGTTAATATAAATAAGTGCATTGGGCATTCAGGCTATTATTGATGTATATTGCCTCCCCTTAGAACCATCAAACACAACATTGATTTGGATATAGGTAACTTCCTAATTTTCTTGCTGATCACATCATGCCTATTGAGAATATGGAGATAGAGAATCAATAGAAAAATCTTTGTGAAGATGATAAGATCCACCTTGCACTTCTTCAGTCGAAACTATGGGCCAAGAAAGAACAAAATAAATGGGGATTATGCTTATATTAGACCATTGAACAAAATAACCTTAATAATTTGGTACCCACCATGCAAGATTGATAGTCTCATAGACCAGTTAAAATTGGAAATTTGTTTAGCAAAACTGATCCAACTGTTGGCTACCATTAGGTCCATATGGAACCTTTTGATGTTTGTAAAGTGCCCTATAATATACCGTTATAAATGAATGGCTTGCCCTTTTGGTCTTACCAATGCCCAACAACATTCATAAGAATACTCAATGATATATTTTGCCTGCATCTGTGGCAATTCATGGTAGGACATTCGAATGACATATTGGACTAAAGTAGTATTTGGTTTTGTAATTGACCAAAATGGTGTATGTGCAGATCTGAGAATATTCTAATTAAGAATATGCTTATTCCATCCAAAACCACAGGATGGAAAAGTTTCCTATAGAGCATATATTCTACAAAAATCATTTGACATCACATATGGCCTGTTCACTTTGTCAACTGTTTAATCAAAAACTCTTAGCATATAATACAACAGCTAAAGCATTAAGCTTAAGGAAACCCTTTGCTTATCTCCAGTGCTTTCTCTTCTTGAATTGCATCAGCCCTTTAAGATAGAGAAAAATGCATCTGATTGTAAAGACACTTTCTACAGAAAAATAAATCTACGTCACATATGATAGTAATTCAATACATTGGTTTAAGAACACAGGGAATGGAGAAACTACATCCTTGGTAAGGGCATAATTTAAACTGTTCATCAATCCCTCATGTTTTTGAAATCACAATTGAAGATTTAAGAACAAGGGCATCTTAAATGGATCACTTGTATTCAACAATTTCATCTCATTATCAAGAATACTTGTTGATATGTTGAGTAGATACCTTCCAAGGTGCTCTATACCAGATTTGTTGCATATGAAGATTGGAAGTAAATTTATTGTTGAATTTCACATTTTGGGCCCATTCACACCTCTTTACACCAAATTCTTGAATCAAATAGAACTTTTTTCAATTATACTCAGATGGTTTGTGGTAGAAATTGATTCAGCTTTGTGTTCCCGTTGGTTTAGCTTGCTCCATATTCATTCAAGAGATACATCATATGGTAGTCAGTTTGGCACATTGAAGACTTTGCAGCCTTTACAAAGATATTTATGTTGGCCTTTTATGAGGAAGTATGTGGAAGATTTTATAAGATGTTTCATTATACAGTTAATCAAACCTTCTGATAGGAAATTTGGTTTGCACCAGTCAATTTTACTACTTTCAAGGGCTTGAGAATCAATACCCATGGAGTTTGTTAAAATATTGCCAACTACTCTTAGGAAACAAGATTTTGTCTTTAGTTATGTGTGCAGATTTTCCAAATGGCTATATTCATTCTGTGCAACAAAACTAAAAAATGCTTTTGAAATTGCTGGATTGTTTCTCCAGCATGTATGTTATCACTTTGGCGTAGCAGTTACTATTATTTCCAATTGCGACTTAATATTTCTTAATGCTTTTTGGAAAACCTTGTGGAAGCTTTTAGTCTGTCAGTTGAGCTTCACTACATTATCTCACTCACAAAATTGATGGTCGTTAGCTGCTCCTTTGGTTCAGCTTGTCCACATTTATCACTGTGAAAGTAAACAGTGACACCTATCTTAATGTTTTACAACAGTCACAATAGAGCTGTCCATGTTTCTGCAGCTCACTCCATTTGAGATTTGCTATGGGTGCTGATCCCTTTTTTGATTTTTCTTATGAGTTTTTGGTAGTTCTCCCCACAACTTCCTCATTTCATCTAACAAAAGGGCATATTTCGTTTGTCCAACATTTGGCTAAAATCCATGCACAGGTTCATGTTACATTGCTGAAGACTCCAGCCGAAGACAAAGAGCTCTTCAAAAAGTTTCAGGTGTCTCCACATTTTCAGATTGGCTATAAAGTTTGGGTTTACTTGGTGAAACAAATATTGAAACAAATGTTAAGATTGAATGTATTCTGTATCATTCTGATATTATTATGCAGCAGGCTTGGAGACAATGCTTTTAGGTTGGACCTTCCTTCTCAGCTTGGTATACATGATGTGAACGTGAGTCAACTTAAGCTTTATGAGCCATCTTGGAGCAAGAGATCATCTCTCATCTTATGGAAACCATTACATAATTTCAGCCTCTTTTGGATAGAGATACTCTTCTTAATGTTTATACATGCACTTCTAGGTACAACTCCACTAGAGCTTACTTTTCACAAAGGCTTATTGCCAACTCAGGCTATGTGGATGTTCAATTAGCATTCAAAAACGGTTCTCATATTTATAGCAGAATGAGGAACAAATTCCTCTAAGCTGGGATGAAATGATAATACACTATTACTTGGGATATTCCATTTTATTAAATGATGAGATAGGGACACTGAGTATTGCAGTATTTCTGTCTTTTCTTGTATATTACATACATCTCTATTGAACTCCTCTAGAAGCTTCCTTATATATCTCTTGATTTTTAGCTTTTCATTTTGGCATTTTGGACCAAATGGGGTTCCCTATTTTAGATTTTGCTTTTTCTATTTTTAGAAAGTCAACCCTGGTCAACGGGTCAATGTTTCTATTTTTTTAGAACAAAAAATCAACCAACAAAATAAAAAAATCACTGAAAAATAAAAATAAAAATCGAAAAATCAAGCAAAATCAAGTAGAAAAGCATGGAAAAGCAAGTTAAAAATTTGGAAAATCAATCGAAAAATCATGAAAATCAGACCTCTAGATGAGAAAATCAGTGGAAAAATCAACTAGAAGCATGAAGTTCATGAAGAAATTCGCCTAAGTCTGGACCATGAAGCTTGCCCATGTAAGGAGAAATGGCAATAAAAACGGCTAAGGCATTGGAAAGTTCGCCTTGCTATGGAGATGGGAGATGGCAAGGAGAGTAGGAAGTCTGCCCTTAATTTGAGGGATGTGGCATGAAGGCAAGGAAGTCCGCCATACCTTGGATGAGGCAATGGCAAGAAGTTTAGGAAGTCCGCCCTCACATGGCAAGGACCTCTTGAAGTCCGCCCTTGCCATAGAGGAAAGATGGCAAGACTTCTTTGAAATCCGCCCCAACCTAGAGCAAGAAAAAAATTCGAAATTTGGCTTAGTATGGGAAGAAAGAGGTAAAGAAATTTTGCCATCAAGTAGAGAAAAATGAGGGACGTCTAAGTGTAAGCCAAGTCTGCCCTTGGCTAGAAAGGGGAAATGTCAAGACACCTCCAAAGTCCGCCATGCCTTGAGAGAGGAATGGAGAGAAGTTTAGGAAGTCTGCTCTACCATGGAAAGAATTTGATGAAGTCCGCCTAGCATAAGGAAGGGAGAAAAATTGAAATTTTGCCTAAGTATGGATGCCTAGGGAAAATTTTATGAAGTTGGCAAAGTGCACAGAGGAAAATGCATATGGCAGAGAAGTTAGAAAGTTCGTCCTAGGCCAAAAGGTTGAAAATTTATCTAAGTATTATGGAATTTTACCTAGGAAAGACGTCCAAACACATGGTAAAGTCCGACTTTGCCTAGAGAAAATCATCCAAGCAAGAGAAAATTTGATTTCGGCATGAGAAAATGTGCCTGACACAATTTGAAGTCCGCCATGGCAGAAGAAAATAAGGATCTAGCGTAATATTTGTTGGCAAGATGGCTAAAATTTCAACATGGCTAGATGAAAGTTGAAATAACTTGGAAAATAAATATTTAGCCAAAGAAAATTAAAATAGCCATGGGTCACAAAATGAACGGGTTGGAAATAAATTAAACATTTTTACATTTTGATAATTTATTTTCAACACTTAGAAATATAAAAATGCCTTAGATAAAAATAAAATTCGATAGAGATGCCTTGGAAGAAAATAAATTATGCCGGAAAAGAGAAAATCTATGAGCAAAATTAAATTCGCCATGAATTAAAACTTGGAAAAATCGAATTTAATTGGACATTTAATGTTATCTTCAAAATTTCGAAAATCAAAGATAAACATCTAGCAAAAAATCGAATTTTGGAAAATCAAAGGGATTTGCCTAGATAAGCTCACCATAGAGATTTTTTGAAAAGAATGGAAACTTGCTTGTTTGAAGAGGAGAAAACAAATCGAAATCGAGAGAAAAAGATGCAGTTGCTAAAACAAATCGAATTCTTCAGCATTATAATGAGTTTTAGCAACTCATTTTCATAGACTCAGCTAAAGAGAAGTTAATCTCTTGAAATTGTAAGAAAGTTGAGACAAGATCAATTCTTCTACAGGCAAAGTCGGTTTTCTCAGAGAAAGGAGTAATTTTTATGCTGAGGAAGTAATTTCTTGGAGAAGTAAAAGAATTTCTTGGCTGAAAGTCGAACTTCTCAGCAAAGTTGGCGCACTTTGCCATTTGATTTTTGATTAAGTCTGAATTTTATTTGCATCTAGAAGATTTTTCCTGAGGTTTGAAGTTTAGTCGGCTAAATTCATCAATTCTCCTTCTGTCTTTTTCATTCTGGCTAAATTTCAATCAAATTCATTTACTTTTAGCTTGCTTTTTCGCAGAAATTTAATATATTAATAAGCTGAAAGTAAAATTTTCAAATACAAGGCACAAGAAAAAATTATATTTTAAAGTCTCTGTATTAATGTTAGTGTTTTCACTGCAGGTTAATGACCACGGCGGGACAATCATCAAAGAAGGTGTCGATGAAGTTCTCTAGTAAAGGGGTACAGCGAGAGTCAAAGATAAATTCCAAATGGAAAAATGTCGTAGACACTAATTTGGGACATGTAGACTTCGTGGAGTTCAAAAAGAGAGTATATGGACATGCTGGATTACCAACACCAATTGCTAGATGGATGGTGAGGAATGGAATTTTCCAAGCAGCCAGATTCCCGCCTACAATAGACTGTGCTGAGTTGATGGTAGAATGTGCCATCCATTACAATGCTCAGGAAAGACAAATTGTTGCACCTAACAGAAGGATTCTAGCTCACCTCGGCGAAGTGGCAATCCAGGAGGCGTTTGGCATCCCAACACATCACCGGACCGTTTATAAGATTAAGGAGGACGCCAAATAGCCAGTCCAAATTGTGCGCCACGAATATTAATAAGTCATGGTTGTAGAAGCCTAGACCATCCACAAAGAAGATGCCTAAGAAGTTGTGCCGGACAAATTTTAAAGAGGATTATGGAGATATCATTCTGATGTTGAATAGGATAGCCGACAATCCGCAAGGCGCATATTTTGAGACATGGATGTATTATTTTATAGATGAAATCACTTCCGGTGTGAGGATGTTCAACTGGTCCCGAATGATAAGCGACAATCTTCACGAGCAGTTGATCAATTTGGAAAAGACCAAGTCTTTTCATATGAGTTCGTATATTGTCTATTTGTTGGCCATAACATATAGATACTCAAGACTGATTTGCAAAGGCAAAGTTGGCAATGGGGAGAATGAACTCAAGTCTTATGATTGCTACCCGTAACTTCAACTCTGGGAGAAATCTCATTTCAAGCGGGTGCACGATGCTTTCCTCATGTATATCACAAGAATACTTCAAGGAGGAACTCACCAGAGGTTGAGTCACAAAGCAAAGAGTTTGATCAGTAGGTATGGATCCTGGTTTATCTAGTTTCCAAAGTTTACATATGTTAGGATCCAGGGATTCACTAGAAATCCTTACAAGCTACCTATCTATCCAACAAATCGGATGATTTTGCTTGAAGTCTTGAGACAGCTGGAAGAGTATCAGAACATCCAGAGGCCAAGTAAGAAGGCGGCTATTACTTTCCCATTCTTTATTGGGAATATGTTGAAGTCCTGTCCATCAGCACAAGTAGCCGAGAGCGCCAGGATAGAAATTCAATGGTACCCGTTCACAGCTTATAGGTCTAGGGCCAATTTTGATCCGCATCATCACATTCAGACTGTGGATGGGAGAAGATGCAAACACAGAGTAGACCTAGAGGACTTCTGGGCAAATGCAGTTGACGAGTATGAAGTTAGAAAGATGTTATGGTCTAGGGTGCCACTAGATTTGATAAGAGCAACTGAACTTTGCCGGGTGCCTGATCAGTTGCAAGACGATGGAAATTATGTCCAATCGAGCTTTGATGAGAGCCGACCTCTCCCTTCCGTGAAGTGGTCAGAGCCCGAGCATTCAGACTTGGCTACATTGATGAGACTAGTGATTAAGTATTCTCAGTGGTGGGTCGACCATCAGGTCCAGGAGTTGAGGTAGAAAAGAATAACGCTCACGTATGATTTATTGAGCGAGACGGAGTCATACTCCTCCAATGCCGGTGCATCCCACAATGATGATTTGGTTGATATTGGGGAGAAGAGGAAAGAAGTAGTTGCAAGCATAGAACCTGCTCCAAAGCGACAAAGAATGGAGCCATCTAGTTCTGCGGCGTCTAGAAACATTGATGAGCTAGTAGCTACCATAGACGAATCCTTGGCTGAGATGATGAGACCTTCTACCGTTTAGGAGAAGAACAATGAGCTGATCCAGTTGGACGACGATGAGCCCCCATCTCCTACGGGCACAAAAGTACTAGGTTCGGATAATGAAATGGAAGTCCAAAATGATGATTTCAAAGAGGGAATGATTTTCGCCCTCAGAGGAGTTGTGGATATTCCAAATGCAGAAAACGTTCAGGAGGAAGATAGTATCGAGCAGCCTACCATTCCGGATTGGCTGAAGGAGAGGATGAAAATTCAGGTACCAGTTGGGGTCCAAGAAGAAGATGATACTGCGGATTTCTTGGCAAGGTTGGAACAAGTTGCTACTAAGAAACCTGCCAAGAAATTTTCCACCATTCAGAGGGACGAGGCCGGCGGCCATTCCATACATATCGCAGTACCAACAGTGGATAAAGCACAAGATGAGATCACTCCCCGGAATACACCATAACCACTATTGACCTTGGCCCAACAACAAAAGGCCAAGGAGGTAGAAGAACTAGATAACTCCGTCTCAACTATCAAGGCAGATTGGAAAAGGAAGTGGCGAAAAAGAAAGAGTACAAAAGGGAGGTCGAGCGCCTGAAGGAGTATATACTGTGATCTCGACTGTGACCTTTTTCATACATCACGCATTGCAAATGGACCCTTCGTTTTTTGCTTTTGGTTTTGTGGCATCGCAATTGCTTATCACCTTTTGCATGAGGAGTTTGAGTTTTGAACGTCACCCTAGTCATCAATGAATTTTGGCCCGATCATGTATAAACGTCATCATCGCGCTTAGAAGGCCTGGGAGACTAAGATCGACTGTCGTTTAAGTCACCAACCGACACCTCCAAGTTTTAGGTTTTTCACCCCGCCCCTATTTTTAGGACCCTTTTTGGCACTTTTGGGCAATTCTGGGATCCCTATTTTTTAGGGTCTATTTTTGGAAAGTTGCTATTTTTGGAAAATTTCTATTTTTAGAAGGTTTCTATTTTTAGAAGGGTCACGAGTTTCGAAAATCCACTCAGAAGTTCGAAAAGAGCAACGAAACTCTCAGAAAATCAATTCAAAGTTTTTTTGAAATTTTGGTAAAATTCTGGAAAATCACAGAAAAAGTTCAAAAAATCTGGAAAATTTGCTCAAATCTGGTGAAAATTACAGAAAATCTTCTCGAAAATCACGAAAAATGGTTGAAAATTTGAAAAAACAGTCCAGAAATCTGAGAAATTCATAAAAATCTGAGTAACCATGGCAGGTTATGACTGAGCAATCATGGAGGTGACTGAAGAATTCGCCTAAGTATGGAGTTTGCTCAGTTTGAACATGGAGGAATTAGCATCAGAAATCTTCAGCCAGATAATGGCAGTGGCAAGAAAGAATTGGCAATGGCCAAACATTCAATGAAGTCCGCCCTTGTGTGGCTGTGTAAAGATTGGCAATGGCAAACAAATGTATAAAGTCCGCCCAGCAACATGGGGTAAATGGCAAGCCAACTAGGAAACTCCGCCCAGCAACATGAAGACAATGGTTAGCCAAATGATGAAGTCCGCCATCCAATGGCAAGGAAAATAAGGAAGTCCGCCCTCAGCCAAGAGGTCAAGTGGCATCAAACATGAAGAAGTCCGCCCACCAAAAGAAGTCAAGTGGCAATAAAATCAAGCAAGTCCGCCTATGTCCATGTAGTGATTGGCAAAGAAAAGGCTGAAGTCCGCCTTAGTCAAAGAGGAAGTGGCAATGAAATGAACCAAGTCCGCCCATGACACATGGCAAAGTGAAAATGTTTTAAGAGTTACTAAAGTGCGCCCAGCTCAAAAGGCACATGAAAAATCTCCAAAGTCTGCCAGCTGGAGAATTAGATAAAGAAAAAAAAAAAACATTTGGAAAACTTCTTAGGAAGTGCGCTCAGCCCAAATAACAAATGGAAAATGTTTTAGCAAAGTCTGCCAGCTGGAAAGTGACTTGAGGAAACATCTTAGGAAGTGCTCCCAGCCTAAAAAACACTTGGAAAATATTTGACAAAGTCAAGTCACCTAAGGACATAAAGTTTTTGAAGTGGGCCCACCTTCAAAATGAAATGGCAAAGACTTAGTAAACTCCGCCAGCCATAAGGAAGATAATGGCAATGAAACAATTGGAAAATCTGCCTATAGATAAAAGGCATGGCTTAACAAATGACAAAGTCCGCCTTGGGTAAAAGTCAAAGTGGCATCAAAAGTATAAAGTCCGCCCCAAGTTAAAAAGGAAAATGGCAATAAGCTGAAGGAAGTCCGCCTTGGATGGTGTGAAATGGCCTAAACATAGCCAAGGTCCGCCTTAGAAATGGCTTAAGAAAGCTAAAGTGGCTGTGAGAAGTATGAAGTCCGCCATGCTTAGAAGTGAGGAAAAAATTAAAATTTTGCCTAAGTTCAAACCTTCGGAAAATGAAAATATATGTTTGACACTTTAAATTTTTGCCATGCTTGGAAAGTGTTAAAACATCAAAGTGTTCCGGGAAAATTTTCGCCATGGCTAGATAAATTCTGGAAAAAGGCAAGAAAATTTTGCCAAAGACTTTGGACGGTTAAAATTTACGGCGAAACAAATTTTGGACGAAGAAAATATGGCTGAATAAAATTGGACATGGCTAGACAAATTGTGGAAAAATCAAGAAAATATGGCCAAATAAAATTGGACGTGGCCAAATAATTTTGGAAAAAGAAAGAAATTTATGGCCAAATAAAGTTGGACGTGGCCAGATAAATTTTGGAAAAAGGCAAGAAAATATGGCCAAATAAATTGGGCGGAAAGAAAATTAAAAGCTTGAAAATGAAATTTGTAAAAATCTTTCAAAGCTTATCTTGAAAAGTTATCTAAAATAAGTTCGTTTTGTTTTACTGCAGGTGGATGACTACACAAGGCGAGGAAAATGGCAAAGAAAGTGTAAAGTCCGACCGGAAGGGAGATGAAAGAAAACTTGGAAGTCCACCATTGCACATTGCAAGACCAACAGGAAGTCCGTCAAGAGTTTGGCATCATGAAGACAACGGCAGGCACATCGTCAAGTACATCCAACTTACGCAAGCCAAATTCGAAATTGAAGACAAATCTACCTGCGAAGTTTATTTGAGCACAAAATGGCCAAAATCTTGAAGGTATTACAAAGTAGCCAAAATTTGGCTAAGTATGGGAAATTATCTACAGAAAAGGTTCCAATTTTCCTTCAGTGCGGCGAAAGCACAAGGGAGTTCCTCTCCAGATTTAAGGTACTTGAAGGAATTCCAAAGCAATCCAAGTCTAAACAAGTGCTCCAAGGCGAGGTGAGAAGAAGCCAAAGTAATCCAAGATCAAAGCACAAAGGATAAAGTCATCGGCAAGAAAAATATTCTAAGGCAAGAACAACAAAGCGACCAAGGAAGACATCTAGCACGTTGAGGTGGCGCTTCGTCATCTTCCAACCAATCAAATCATTCCAAATCAACATGCAACAACTTTCTATTTTATCTGTTGGTTCATATTTAGCAAAAAGGACAAGTGTCCTTGAGTGTAATTTTCTCATTGGTCGAGGGGTAGCAAACCCTAATTAGGGTTTTATTTGTAATCTTGGCCGTTGATTCCAAATTAATCTTGGCCATTGAATTGTAATTGGGGAGCCTATAAATTGAGCTCACCCCTCATTTGTAAAGCATGGGAGCATGTTGCAAAACATGTTGAGATAAGCAACTGTTGTAAGATTGCCAAAGTAATAAGTAATGCATGCATTGTTCTGATGGTGATTGCTTCTCTTATTTTGGAGTTGTCATGGTTCTTATCCCTCATCATAGTTTAGATTTCTTTTCATGTATGTTAGATGAATGCAAGATTTGATAAGTATTGATTTGTGGTGAAACTTTTGCTCATACTTTCTTTGAATGGATGATTTTCATTCAATGCGTAAAGTTAGCCTGAGCTTATTTTGTGGATGCTTAACTTCTGTCTGGATAAATATTGTTCGATTTGATGGTAGTTATTCATGACATGAAAATCATAAGCACATTCCCTTGAAGATTGCACCCTCTTTGTGTAGTTGTCGTTGAGCGTGGCGAAGCAAAGTGTGGTTATTGGTTCCACCAAGTCAATACCGTCTCTTGAATTCTTAGGAAGTAGAGTAGAAATTCTAAACCTTTATCTCCTTTTCAGTTTGTTTGATCCATGACCCAAGCAATAGAGCTTCATTGTCTAGACCTTCATTGTGAATTGAACACAAACCTAGTAAGTCCCTTTGTGTTACCAAAGATAATCACATCAAACCACATAGCTCATCCGATTCATCTTAGACATTGGAATTGTGCATGATCTTACTTGCAATCTTAGCATACAGGCGTAGTTTTCAAGAGGGATAGAGCTGCCTTTGGACTCTTTTATTCTAGAATGTTTGTTGTGTCATAAAACACGATCAACATGACCCAACCACTCAATCAGGGTGATGCAGTAGCTCCTCTTCTCAATTCCTCACAGGAAATGGCCAAGGATGTGGAAGAAGGAATGGTCACGGCCAAGGAGGCCCAGGAATGGATGGCAAGCAAGGGCACGGAAGCGGCTTTTTTCATGGAGAGATTGACGCTTGCTTACGGACAAACTTCTTCTTTCCTTTCCAGATTGGCTGACATGGCGGAAACTTGGGACAACCTCCCAGATATTTAGAAGAGGCTCATTCCATGCCTCAGAGTACTGAGGGGCGTTCCAAAGGAAGAATTGGTCGAGGGAAAGGAGATTGCTGCGGGAGCGGATTATGATTTTCATCATTGGTTTTGGGCAGTGATAATACGAAGCGAGCTTTTTGGAGAAGGCAAAGGCAGATGGGCTTAGAGTTGAGGAGCAAGTTAAAGAAATCCGGAGGAAGATTTATATGATAGCTGCAGATGTGTTTGACAAAGAGATTGTTCGAGAGAACGATATGCAGCTGGAAAGATTGAAGAGCAAAGTTTCAGGAAATTTTTTCTCTACCACAGGGGTGATTCTGAAGCAGGACTTCACAAAAGTGGCGAACCTCTTGTCCATCCGAGATGATTTTGTGAGACAGGAGGCGGATTGGGAGAACACCTTCGCCAAATGTGCTGAGGATTTGGATGGGCTTGAATTCAGGATAAGCATGCTGCCGCCAGTCACGATGGAGGAAGTCGTCACGATCGTGTCCAAATTTGTCGAGCACAATGCTGCCCAGGAGGATAGAGACGCCTTCCCTCGAAGATAGCTCCAATTGCCACCTCACTGCTTGTTTACTGGTTGTTAACTGATGTTATTTTGGGCAACCCTAATTAGGGTTGAGTTGTATTAATCTTGGCCGTTGATGTTGTTTTAATCTTGGCCTTTCATTTGATTATGAAAACTCTATATAAACTTGTGATCTCTCACTTTCATTTGTGTGGAGACAGTGTATGAAATTGTTGCATTAGACTATTTCCGATAATAAAAGCTCTTATGCATGATTTGCTTTGAACCACTTTTATTGTCAAGTAGTGAGCAAGGTTGCATAACTTCTTCTACCATAGATTAGAATTAGATTACAATTAAGTAGAATTTGCTTTGAATGTTGGTTAAGTGAATGCAAGATTTGATCGCATAGATTAATGGTGAAATATTGCTCATACTTTCTTTGGATGGATGATTTTCATTCGATGCGTAAAGTTAGCCTGAGCTTGTGATTGTGGATGCTTAACTTCAGTCTTATTCGAGGCATGAAAATTATAATCATACCCTTTGAAGATTGCACCCACTTTGCGTAGTTGTCCCAGGGAGGCGAAACATAGCGTGGTTATTCGTTTCACCTAATCTTTGTTGTCTCTTGAATTCCTAGGCGTAGATTAGATCCCCTAAACCCTTATCTTTTTGCCTTTTTTTTGAAATCCAAATTGAAAGTTCCAACCGAAGAAGCCTTTAATGATAAATCCGTCTAAGTCCCGAACTTGTAAGAAATTGCCTAGCGTAAGTCCCCTTGTGTATTACCAGCAAATCACAACGCCCATTGAGCTTATCCACATGTCATAACTTGACGAAAGAAACCTTGGAGTTGCCATATGATCTTCTCGCAATCTTAGCATATGCGGTGACTTTGTTCAAGAGAGGATAGAGTGTCTTTGGACATTTTATTCTGAAGTGTTCGGTGGATGGTAAAACGTACACCAACAATACTCATAATAAAAAATCACAAATGAGTTCACAACTCGTACAATTGTGGCAATCTCTTTGTTTGTTTTTCATTTTTGCAGTTCTGCTTGTTTCATACTTGATTGAATTTGTCTTTGATATGTGTGATTTTTGAGTAAATGACTTTGCCAAATTTCAATGTTTAGAATAGTTTTTCCAGGTAATTTGACAAAGATTTTAATATATATGAAAAGAGACTGAGGATGATAGTGAAACAAGTGAGAAGGGCCACGAAGCAGAGCAGAGTCTGTATAACAAGGATGATTTTGCATAAATGGAAGGCATAGATCCCAATGTGATGCAGTTTCTTGGAAATGTTGATATGGACAATGACAATTGTTTAAAGACACTAATTTTCTCGTAAATAATAAGATGGCATTGATCCCAATGTGATGCAGTTTCTTGGAAATGTTGATATGGACAATGACAATTGTTTAAAGACACTAATTTTCTCGTAAATAATAAGATGGCATTGATGAAGAGAAGTAAAAACTAGATCATTTCATCCCTCACAAGGAGCATTTGTCACCAAGTTAGAGATTCATATTCCACATTTTTATTACGAAATTCTTGAAATTAAAATATGTCCTGTAAACAGACACACTATTTGGCTTGCAGCATCAGGAGATCAAAAGCTATCAAGAGATTGATAGCCAATGTTCAATACTGGGTAATCTTAATAGCTGGATTGACACGTCTATTCCTCTATCAGGAGAATTCCTTAGAACTTCTCAATTAATGTAGTCAAATATCTTACATGTTATGGATAATACCAGAATTAGGAAGGAAATTGATCAAATACATATGGTGAGAATGTGATGTTGTGACCAATAAAACTACAAAAGTAATTTGCTTCACAAAAATACCATGCTTTCTGCAAATCAAATTGCTGGTCCACTTGCCATTACCCAACTTTTTAGAGGGACCCGATCAATCAATTATAGAAGTTTGTATAAATTTTGTGGTTAATACCCCTCTTTAATGGTATCTTTCATACCATTCCCTATCTTTAGTTATAACTTGTATTCTTTCTTTTTGAATATTCTCCCTTTGATAGGCCAACCCTGTAGTTTGACCCAACCCATGTGAAAAGTCAAGTCATCTAAAAGGTTGTGAACTTTGTGCAATGCTTTATCTGTTATCCAAATTATTTCCGGATTATTTGAAGATTTTCAATTGTTTTACTGTCCCCAAAACTTAGGTGCTTCTCTTGCCTTATTATAATTCAAACTCAACTTCATCACTAAGATTTTTCTATTCAGGATTTCAGATATATTATTTTTACTTGGCTGCAGAGTAGCTTCTCATTCTGTTTGTGTACTTTGTTTATTTTAACAAATTGTGATCTGTTAGGAGAGATATGTCTTCTTACACAACTATCACTATTTTGGTGCAGCTTTTTCTCCAGACACGACACTCATGGAAGCGCTCTGCTACACATGTATATATAACTCATTTCATTGAATCTCAGCAGCAGTTGAGAAAGAACCCTTTGTGGGCTGCAGCTTTGGCTGCAAATACTTATAATTTAAGCATCCCAATGGCACCAGGAGGTTTACTGGGTAGTGCTCTTGGTCCTGAAGTTAGAGGTTCTGGGTTAGGTGCAGGTACTGTTAATGGAAGAGGATATGCAATGTCAGCAATGACAAATGATAAGTCATCTGGCCCCTATGTGGATGTGGTTGGACGAAAGTCTCTTTCACAACAACAAACTCAAACAGCACAGCAGCAACTCTCCTTATTTTCACAGGTAGATTCTAAGATTGATTCTATGGTTTGTATACAATGTTTCTATATCAGTTGCAAGAATTTGAAATTTTGCCGTGTATTGCTTTATGCAGACAGGATCTTCTTATGTGTTCCCTGTTTCCCAGTCAGCTTCCACCTCTGCAGCTGGAAGTGATGCTGGAAGAGTAAATGTTGGGGTAGGTGAAGCCATGTTAAGCAGTGGCAACTCTGCAACGTTAAGCAGTTCATCAGTTCATGTTTCTCCAGTTGACACTGAAAATGGTACTTCAAACAAGGGTGTTGCTAGTGCTGCTGCTGTACAGGCACAACTCCTGCATTCTGTAATGCAGCGCAATGTATTTCCATATTCGTTCTCGCATCAGCAATTTGGACCACTTTTTAGTGGACATCCATCTCCACAACAGGTTGGTGGTGTCAAATTTCCATTTCTGCACAACTTTTCCTTAACAATGGCACTGGTGGAAAAAGCTAAAAACTGAAACCAATCTCCGGTGATTTTTTTTGGGAAAGTAGCTAATTCCTTGGAAATGTTTCTTGCAGGTTGCTCAATATTACAGTAACCCTTTCTATGGTTCTCACTTATTGCAGCCTCTAACTCCTGCACAACAATCGCAAAGTCTTTCTAATTTGATGTCAGAAACGACTGTCTCTCAGAAGCAGCAATATTCTCAGGGATGTAATTTTGCTGCCTCCGGGCCTCTTCAGCAGGCAATTCATATTGCTGGAGCTTCATCTGTAGATCAGACCAGTAAAAAGGAATGTGTCACAGTCAGTGGTATTCCTACAGCTGAAATGAAAGCAATGGCATCAAGAAGTGTTTATGGTCAGACTTCTTCAAGTGTGAATTTTCCTTCTCCTGTACTTGCTGCAGGTATGGGCACATTTCCAGCCGAATCTCAAGATATAAATAAACCCTTTGTTGGAAAGCAGGAAAGCAAAATGCATCAACAGTCACAAACACAATTGCAATCCCAGTACCAGGCAACACTAAAATGGCAGCAACAACAGGATATTGACACCGTTAATTGTGTATCTTCACCTGCAATGAATCTGAAAAGTCCCAATCCATATGCATCAGAACCAGTGTCACCAATTAGTGTTGTCAAAAGTAAAGGATCTGATTCACTCCCAGCCGTTACATTGGCCATGGCTTCACAAGGCCACACAGTTCTTCAGACTGCAGGTGATAGCATGACAGGTCTTGGACACTACCAAACTGCCACTAACAAATCACTTATTTCTGGCCAACCGTACAACTTCTCTATATCTGAAGGGCATAAACAACAACAGCAACATCGCACACAAAAACAAAGGCTAGTTTCTGTTGGTAATGAAGATGACAAGGCAAACATTGAAGAATGCAGTTTTAGCAACAGTGGTTGTAAAGACAACAGAAAATCATCTTGCAAACTCCAGCCAAATCAAACAAATATGCCAAGAGTTGACTTGGAGGAATCTCTAACAAAAAATGCTTCTGGTGCACCAAGCACTGCTGGTTCACATTTGAATATGGTGGCACCAGGTTTTCAAGGTGCAGCTTCTAACTATTATAGTGTCTGTGGTCCCAGCCAACAATTTTATCAAGGCTCCAAGCAAAAGACGGTTCATTACAAGCCTGCTTCAAGCTCAAGTACACTGACAGCACCAGCCACAATAGATTCTACTATGGTTACATTTTCAGAAAGGACGCATCCTCACCCCTCTACTTTTAGTAAAATGCCTCAACAAGTATCATCATTTCTAGGGCATGCTGTAAGTACTCCCAATCAGGGGGTAAGGCGGGGAGGTACTCTGCAGGAGCATGAAAAAGTTTCTCAACGATCATCAACTGGATCACCAGGGCCTGCTACTTCTGGCTGTCCAGTTCCACCCACAATTTCCTCCATGGAAAGAGCTCCAGGGAAAACACCAAGGAATCATCAATCTGCAACGAATGTAGTTCCATCAAGATTAACTCCAGATTCATCCATCTCTTCTTCTGGTGTCAATCCCTTATCTCCCCTCTCACCAGTTCCAAGTGGTGCTGTTAGTGCTAAAAGTGTGGTTTCAATGAAGGATTCCGTCTCACCGAAGTCTTCGTCTGGAAGCAACTCAGGGAAAAAGACCTCAATGCCATTTCAAATGAATGGGACGTCAATGTTGGGATCCAACTGTTTGGCTCAGAATGTGCCTTTAAAACCTTCACAGTCACAGCTTGTTCAAAATCAATATGATATTCATCAGCACTTGCCCTATCCATTCTTTCAGCAGACTGTGCAATCCATGGAGTCTGTGCAGAAGCAATCAACAGTACCACAACAGTATCATTTGTCCGCTAATCAGCAACAAGCAGTTCAAATTCAGAAGCAATCTTTGACATCTCAACAGAATCTACAGCTTCGGCAGCAACTTTTTATGCAGCAAAATCCACTATATTTTCAGACACAGTCTCATCAACGTCTAGAAATTTCATCACAACCCCAACCCACACTTTCACAGCATGCGGCAAAGCAAATGAAACCACAATCTGGACAGATGGTTTGTCATTCTCAGCAACTTGGAAATATCTCTCAACAGCAGATGCTGGCAGCTCCTCCAACTTCTTTTGGTATTGCAACAAATGCCGATTTGCCTGCTGCCTTATGCATAGGGACTTCAGGGAATATTTCTCTAACAGGAATGTCTGATGGAGTTGCACTACCACGTGGCACTGCAGCAGGATCATTAACACCTGCAAAGTTGACTCCTGATATTAATAATTTGTCCTCTTGTTTTCAGAAGGCCAATGGTACTGGGCCTACTTTTCTACCAAGTCAGTGTGGTCCATTGAATTGTGCACCTTCAACTCAGCAGCAGATTAACAGTAACTATACAATTTCTTCACTTTATCCAAATCTATTATCTCAGGCCACTTCAATTACAGATTCAACAAAAAAATCTGGGGATGACAAGCCGGCAACAAGTAATTGAATTTTTACATTGGCAATACAAATGTTCCATTTTTGACCGGAGGGAATGATCATCTAAAAAATATTTGTGGCCATGAAAGGAAATGGAGTATTGCTTCTACATGGCTCTTGCTTAAGTGATTTATGTTCTGGAAGCCACAATTCATTATCTCTCAATAGTAGCAACTGAAAATGGAGGGGAAATGTGAGAACCAGACATGTAAAATTGAACTTGTAAATGGGCTTCTAGCTTCTAGTTGATATAGCAAAAAATATTCAATATAATGTCACTGGAGTATAATTCAAGACAACTTAAATTATGCTCAATCCTTCTTTTATATTGATTTCATTCCTTGGTGACATGCTTTTCCAACTGGTTGGCTACGGTGGTACAACTACAATATCTGTCGTTCCATAGTTTTTATCTATATTATCCTCTGGGGGTGTTTGCATTCTTACATATACCTGATCTATGATTCACACATGTTGGAATGCTTAGAGTAAATTTTTCTGTATTCACAAAGTTTGTTCTGTTCTGGAGCATTAAGAACTCTACAAACAGGACAAGTTTGTTCTCTCAAGCTTTGTGTCGGTAAATTCAACAGAATTTCATATTCTGAAACAATTTTTTTTCACGTCAGTTAGTCCTGTTCCTTTTCCTATTAAAAGCGCAGAGGGTGTAACTGGACAGGGACAGAGACCATATACTTTATTGGTTAATTGGTAGGACAAGACTCTCGGCGGATTAGGAGCTTCAAGACAAATTTTGTCTTTCTGGAAGAGAAAATATGGTTTGTGGGACAATAAATACCATGATCGAACTATAATTTTTCTAACTTAGTCTCGTGTTGTTTGAATGAAAAAGGAATGTTTAGCAGTTGCATGACGATCACTTATTTTGGTATCTTGTAGTGTGGAAGTTCAGTTGACATATGGCCATTTCCTTGTAATTTTAGGATGAGATTTGTTACAGTAACTACCTGTTTCACGAGGATTTGAGGATTATGTGGTTTAAGTCAATAAAAAATTCAAAATGTTAGGAAAAATTGGTGCCTTTCCCATACACGTGTAAAATAAGTTGACAGTATGTTATCAGTTACTATGATTTTGTCAGATAAGTGGGAAACAAAATCCAAGACTGCTTAAGATTGCGTGTTACAAGTGTAACGAAAGTTTGAGATTTGTCATGAAGTTCTTTGCATTTGTTTGGAAGGTATATGGGTATTACCGTATAAATTATTGCATGGCATACACAAATCTATGTTTGCTTCTGCGTTAGCTTGCAAAATTGCATTCCTATCTTTTCTATACTGGTTTGATGAAGCTATCTCTTGATGGCACTTCCATTCTATGAAGCCATCAAAGGTGAGCCGCCAAATAAGGAAATAGTATTAATGGTCATCATAATTGTGCAGTTGCTGGTACCTATAAAGAATGCACTCTAAGTGGCTACAAAAAATCTCAGCAACATGGGGGCATAACACAATTTTGGCTACACTGAAATTCATCAATTTTCCATGTGTACTTTTTGGACTGGTTCAAAGGCATGCAAAACTGATTGCACACAGAGTCTCATTGTAACAATGCAGCATATCCAACAAGTTATATCCCCAACAAAGTTTTCATCAATTTTACTGGTGGTTGCAAAGGAAATCAATTTGTTAAGAGAAGCATGTTCTTGGATTGGTAAGTGCATACACCTTTGATTGTAATGGATTGACACACATTGGGGAATTTAAGGAAATAGTTTAGTTTCTTTTCTATAGTAGACATGATTTTTCCACAGCCCATGAAATGAGATAGAGTTAGAGAGCTTTGGAGTTAACTGTTGAAGTTTTCTTGCATCAACATTTTGGATCATATCAGTGATCCATCATAAGGATGATGAAAAAATTGAAATGAATTGCAGACAGGTCTGACTAATTACTGGGTGAGGGTAAGGGGAAATAGAAAGAGCGTGAGTTAGAAAAAAGGTGAAATGAAATGGATTGCAGAGAAGGTCTGACCATATACTTGGTGAGGACAAGGAGAATTGGAAAGAGCACAGGAAACGAGAGTATTAGGAGTAAAGGATAGAAATTTTATGTGCACTTTCACTTACCCTTGCCCTTACCAAGTACTTAGTCAGACTTTTCTGCAATCCATTTCTTTTTATCCTCATCTTGATGATGGATAACTTAATTTCTTTTCTGTTAGGTGTTTTTATGTCGGGTCTTCATTTCAAGCTCACCAAGCAATTTGAGTATAATTCTTTTTATTGTGTTGAATTCAATTTTGTATATGTTTATTGTACTCGGAAGGATATATGTGTACAAAAACTAGTATGTAAATGTGGAAGTAAAATTCTATTAGTATGATCACTAATAGACGGAGATTAGTTCGATTGTAATTGTCTGACTTTGCACATTCCACATCCTGTTAAAACTATGCGCATTCCCAAAGGGCAGTCTACACTTAGGGAGAAGTCGATGCACAGTCTACACTTAGGGAGAGGTCTGCAGCTAATGAAAAGTGTTTAGGGACTCATTATTTGGAACCGTAGACCTTTGTGGTAAAGAGCAATAAATGTTATTACAAGAATTGGGAAAATTACCGGGAGACTAACGAAATGCGAGTAGTGAAAGATGGGATATCGAGCTCAAGAAACAACAGAAATTTTGGTTAGACATTGTAAGGAAACCGCAAGAAACAAGAAATTTACAAGGAAAAATCATTTGAAAATGACAGAAAAATTTCGAAACAATGTGGGTAACTTTAGAAGCTTGAAATGCCTCGCGAGACTTCGAAATGCTATATATGATGTCTATTAACTTAGAAGCTATTCTATATAGTGGCGTGTCCATATGATAAGATGTTCCACCGTAATAATTTATCCTATAAATTTGATTTCCAATACATGACATTTAAACTTGGAGGAATTCCTGAAAAACAAATTATAAACTATCAGAAAAACATTTAAGAATTAAGCTTCCTACTTCGTTTGGGGACAAGAAAGTACCGCATCTCCCTGTTTTAGCAAGCTGTAGAATTTGGGCAGTGGAATTGAGAGATTATATCATCTTGCTTGCCATTCCGAAAGTTGGCACAACCTTAGTTTATTGACCACAACCTTATATCAGACAATGAACCTTTAGCAACCCTATTTTCGCCCCGGTGTACGATAAAGCTTTGTAAGTGATGCTCAGTAGTTGAAATTTGTATATGAATTATTTTTATATTAGATTAAACAAAATGAGAGTTACAATGATAACATATCAACGTTCACAAAGGAACATAACCAGAGATTAACAGTAGCTAACAGTCATGGTAACAAAAACAAAAGTAAACTATTGCTGTAGTAGGGCTGCTAGCAAGCAACAGTTTAATAAGTGTAATGGATGAAAATTGATTTTGACGAAAGGAAAACAAGGGTCTTTTGAGAGTAATTTCATCAATTATATTAGGATGAATCAGCGGTGTACATTTACTTAATTTGAACTGATTGTCATTTTTTTAGAGTTCAATTTTAAATAAAAAGTAAAGTAGCTAACTAAAACATTTAAATGAAACACATGTTGGTGTGAATAAAGTCTTGTACCTAATTAATTCTTTACTAGGGATGTAGGGGACTTATTCACATGTTTACTTAGGATATAAGTTTTCTTATAGAGGTCTTAGTTGTTTTATTTAGATTTTACATTATCCTAGGCAGTTATGAGTTAGTTGTTTCATGTGATAGGATTAAGACAATTATCATAATTTTGTCTAATCCTGTCTCTCACTTTGCCTTTATAAGCAAGATATCTCTTGCATATTTTGCATCTTGATCATATTGTAATTCTTGTTTGGTGGAATAACATTTTTCATTGTTGCTTCTCTCTATTGTTTGTGGAGGTTATTTGGTGTTGCAGATTGAAGATCTTGGTTGCTCACTTCTACATGGTATTAAAACTTTGAATCTAGTAAGCCCCTTCATTTTTTCTTAGAGGGTTTTTACTATCAAATTTTCATTGTGATTTGAGTTTCTATCATGATCTTCTAAATTCTCGTATGCTCTTCTTTTGTGTTTCAATACGATTTTGAGAATCAGAAAGGATTTGCATAGATCTGTTAATCTTATATTATATGTATGCTTTTTGGTGAGATCTGGTGATTGTAGCACTTTTGGCTATAGTGGTAGTATTTTTTGGCTGTCCCATTGTGTCTAGGAGGTTTGAGAAAGTTAGATTTGGTTTTCGGTTCACTCAATTTGGTCACCAGTTGCAACTTTGGCAAACAAGGGTTTGGAGCTTAGATATGAAAAACAATTTTTTGTGGGAGCATTTTTGGCAAAAAATAACCTTGCCATTGCATTCGGGCGGTTGATTTCATGAATTTTAATATATAATTTGCTTATATTCGACAAAAGTTGTTTTTGGGGCAATTTTTTTTATTCGGGAGACATACACCTCCTCGAAGGTCGTAGGTATAGTCAACATTTATTAAAAAAATTGTTTTTTTAATTTTGCTATCCGATGGTTTATTGATTTTTTTAAATTTTTTTTTAAGCGCCGAGCACTTTGTGTAAGTGCTTAAGCACTTAACACAAGCGCTACGCATAGGGGTTTTAAACCTTGCGACATTACTTAGCCGCTTGCAGAAGCCCAAGGGGCTTGCGGTAAAGACTAGCTACCAATGGCTTCTTTATTAGCCGTGGTCAAGGTTTACAAATCGCTAAGTGTAGATAAACCTCGCGATAAACTTTTAAAACTGCAAGAAGTTTTTAAAACTGCGACCACATTATTTTAACTATGACTTCAGCGCTGCAGACCACCACCAACCCTCTGCGCCACCGTCGTTGACGACATTCCCTGGGAGCCACCTGGGCTCTTTCACTTGGCATAAAATAGGTCTCTTTTTCAATTTTGCACAACTTTTTGTTAGAGTATTGGTTTTCTATGAACAAGATATCATCAGAAAGGTGGTTCGACGAACTTCACAATGGTGTAGATGATTTTTTCTAATTTTGCCATTTTTTTCAATTTTTTCAACTCGAAGGTATATGTGCATTTATTACTTACAACATGCATAACTTTTGCATACAAAGTCAAAATTTGACAATTTTTTTGAAATTGCTCAAAAAATTGTAAGAAATATGTTTGTAACCTTTATTTTTAGTTTCGTCAAGATTTTTTTTTTTAAATTGTAAAAATCATAGTGTTATAAACGGTTGATTTGAGCTTGTCACTTGTACAAATTGCAAAAAATTATTCATTGTAATTTGTTGGGGGGGTTGCAAATTCAGTTTTAATACATTTTAGGGGGGGTGAAAAACACAATTTAAGTGCCACATTTTTTTCTTTCTCTTGGTGTTCTTTTGTCCAACATGGCAGATCTAAGGCAAATTGAACCGCTCACTTCACACAATTATCATACATGGAAGTTCAAAATGACTCAATTGTTACAATCTAAGGGTCTATGGAAAATGTTAAAAGCACGAAAACCTAATTTCATAAGGAAATATGAAAAAATTACCCATAGATGTAAAATGGATGAAGCAAAAGGGCTCATTGGCTTACATGTATCTAATAACTTGTTTCATATTGTGGAGTGTAAAACACCTAAGAATGTTTGGGACAAACTTGAAGAATTGTATGGTCAAGTCAATCAGTTCAGAATCTTGCAGCTTCAAGAGAATGTATAATCACTCTCTCTTGATGCATTTCCTTCTATTCAAGATTTTCTTGCATAGTTCAAACTGATTTTGTCTCAATTAAAAGAACGTGGGCATGATAAATTTGATGTTGAATGTATCTTCTTGATTCTATCTAAGTTAAGAGACCCTTATCAAGTGTTCTCTTCTACTTTCTATTCTACTATGGATGCCATGGGAAAATAATATAAAATGCCTTCTTTTGAGTTGTTTTGTGAGCGTCTTACTAGGGAGCAGGCCAAGTTGGTTCAGTTGGATGCACTACCTAGTTCTAAGTATCAAGCTCTAATGGCTCAATCTTCCAAGGGTAAAGGAAAGAATAAGAACCCAAGACAGTCATCTTTAGGTAGCGAGTCTTCCTTTAAACCGAAATAGATAAACAATAAGAAGTCCACTCCATCTCCTTCTTCTACCTTTGGAGATTCTTCTTCCAAGTCCAAGAAAAAGAAAGCATATCCTTGTTCATTTTGTGGCAAAACTAGGCATGATGAGTCTCATTGTTTCAAGAGACTAGAAGCCTTGGAGGAAGCTATGAGGAAACATACTATTTCAGTGCCTAAGTCTTCTTCCATGGGAAAAGGGAAGGCTCTTTTAGCACGTGCCTTGCATACATCTATAGATAGTTGAATTCTTGATTTAGGTGTTTCACATCACGTGACCAATTCACGTGATCTTCTTGACTCCATTACTCATACTTCTACTTCTTAGATTGTAGTTGGGAACTCTTCACAAATTCCAATTTTGGGGACAAGCTCTGTTCAGATGCTAGATGGGTGCATTGAGGATGTTCTTCTTGTTCTTGATATTTCAGCGAATCTCCTTTCTCTATATCGGATTTGTCATTCTTGAGATGGAAAGACTGTTGAGTATACTCCACAAAATGTGACTATTCGACAGTTACAAGATTTTGAGAAGGTTGTTGCTATAGGGATAGTTGATCATGAGAATCATTTGTATCGGTTTGATGGTTTTGAATCTTCATCAGGTTCATGTTTTATTGCTCATCCCATTTCAATGAGAAAACTTTGGCATGAAAGATTTGGGCACTTGAACTATAGATATCTTCAGTAGATGCACACACATAACTTAGTGGTTGGTCTTCCAAAGATTTCTTGCATAGATGGTGTTTTTCAAGGTTGTGTTCTTGGAAAACAACATCAAGATTATTTTCCTAAGGGTCAAGCTACACATGCAACCACACCCCTTGAGTTGGTCCATAGTGATCTCATGTCATTCCCAACTCCTTCCTTTTTAGGGGCTAAGTATGTGCTCACTTTTATTGATGATTTTTTCTGACGCACATGCTTGTCTACTTTTTGAAGCTCAAGAGTGAGGTTCTCACTATCTTCAAGACCTTCAAAACATTTGTGGAGAAACAATTAGGTTTTTCTCTTTGATGGATACACAAATAATGGGGGGAGTATGTCAATCAGGCATTTCAAGATTTTTGCAGTGAGCATGGTATTCTTCATCATCACACAATTCTTTACACTCGACAAAATGGTGTGGCAAAGAGAAAGAATAGGACTTTGCGGGAGATGGCCAATTGTATGATTCAGTCTAGGTCCATGGCTTCAACATTTTGGGTTGAAGCTATCAATTGTGCCAATTATATTCAGAACCGTATACCTCACAAGGCAATACAAAATATGACTCTTGAGGAGGCTTGGTCTCATCACAAGCCTAATGTATCCTTCTTTAGAGTATTTGGTAGTGAGGCTTGGGCATTCATTCTAAATGGTTGATGTAAATCAATGGAGAAGAGTTAGTGGTTCATTTTTGTTGGCTATTGCGAGGATGTGAAGGCATATAGATTGTTTGATCTTGACACATGAGAGGTTCATTTTTGTCGTGATGTTCAGTTTGCTGAGTCTTTTACCTAGATGGATCCTCCTTCGACTTCTTCATTACAACCTACTCAATCTTCTTCAATTGAGGATGTTTTGCTTCTTGAGGAATATTTTGATGATGGTCTTGATCAACCTCCTCCTAATCTCCCCACTAGGCTACGATGGGCTTGTACTACTCTTGAGGAGGTTGGTCCTCTTGTTGGTAATCCCACAGACACTCACCCCACTCATTCTTAGGTGTTAGTCTTTTGATTCATGCCATCTTGAATGATCATCAAAAGTTTTTAGATGCTTTAGGTATTCCTAAGTGGGATAGTGCTATGGATGATGAGTATTCTTTTTTGATGAAGAATCATACTTGGGATCTTGTACCTCTTTCTAAGGGGATAAATTTGGTTTGGTACAAGTGGGTGTATCATACCAAATATGCAGTAGATGGTTCTATTGACAAGTACAAGGCTCGTCTTGTTGCAAAGGGGTTTTCATAGGTTGAAAGAATTGACTATTCCAGACCTTTGTTCTTGTTGCCAAGATGGAGTCTATTCATCTTGTTCTTGCTATAATTGCATCATAGGGATGGTCAGTGTATCAAATGGATGTGAAAAGTGCTTTCTTGCATGGGGATATTAATGAGATCTCTATGGAGTAGCTGCAAGGTTTTGTGCAAGACTCTTCACTTGTTTGTAGGCTTTGATGTTCATTGTATGGTCTCAAATAGGCCCCTCGAGCTTGGTATGAGAACATGAATAGTTTCTTGCTTGCTTTCGGGTACACTCATTTCCATTATGATCCTACAGTTTATACTCAAAGACATGGAGAGGATCTTCTCATTCTTGTGCTCTATGTGGATGATTTGATTCTCACGGGGAGTTCCACTTCCATGCTTCAGAGTACTTAGTGAGCATTGATGGAGTGATTTGATATGACCGACCTTGGTCTTTAGATTCATCAGACTTATGAGGGGATCTTCATTTTTCCAACATAAGTATGCTCTTGATTTACTTTAGAGATTTGGCATGGCTAGTTGCAAGCCTGCCCCCACTCCATTTCACTTAGGTATTGTACTATCTACTCGTTGCACTTCTACAATTGATCCTACCTTGTATCGACAGTTGGTTGGCAGTATTTTGTATTTGAAACATAGTCATCTTGATATTTCCTTTGTGGTTGGCCTTGTTTCTCACTTCTCTCAGGAGCCTCATGAGAGTCATTGGAAGGTTTCCAAACGTATCTTGAGATACATTTAGGGTACTACACATTTTGGCATTCATTACACATTAGGAGATTCTTAGATTGTGGGTTTCACTGACTCAGATTGGGCTGGTGATGTCAATGATCGAAAGTATACTTTTGGATTTGTATTTTTCCTTGGTTTTGGTCTGATTTCATGGTCATGTAAGAAGAAAATTGCTATTGCATTATCATCGACAGAGGCTGAGTATTGAGGTGTAGTTCTTGCTAGTTAGGAGGATTTGTGGCTTCATCAATTGATGACTGAGTTTGAATTTCCTTCTACTCAGTCCACTACTCTTTGGTGTGACAAACAAAGTTCCATCCATATCTCTCACAACTCAGTGGAGCAGCAATGTACTAATCATATTGAGATCCACATGCACTTCATCAGGCAGCTCATCCAAGATGGTGTTCTCAACTTGGAGTATTTTCCTACAGAGTAGTAGGTTGTCGATATCTTCACTAAACCTTTGGCATCACCTCGTTATCTTCAGTTGCAATCAATGCTTGGGGTGAAGGAAGTTTTCCTTGGGGGGTCTTGATGAGTCCTTTTGTTTTCTTTGCAGATTTTTCTCTCTTTTGGAGAGGAGTTTTCTTTTGCTGGGTTTTTCTCCTTTTCTCCTTTTGTGAGAGTTTATTTTGTTCATGGGTACCTCATCAGGCCTTGTTGCCGAGACCCATCTTTTTCATATTTGCATTGGTTTGTTCCTCCCTAAGTTGCACTTAAGGGGGGTGTTGGTGTGAATAATTTATTGTACCTAGTTAATTCTTTACTAGGGACTTAGGGGACTTATTCAGATGTTAAGTTTACTTCGGATATAAACTTTCTTCTAGAAGTCTTAGTTGTCTTATCTAGATTTTACATCATCCTAGATAGTTATGAGTTAGTTCTCATGTGATAGGATTAAGACACTTGTCATGATCTTGTCTAATCCTATCTCTCACCTTGCCTTTATAAGCAAAGCATCTCTTGCATATTTTGCATCTTGATCATATTGCAATTCTTGTTTGGTGGACTAACATCTTTCATTTTTGCTTCTCTCTATTGCTTGTGGAGGTTATTGGGTGTTGTAGATTGAAGATCTTGGTTGCTCACTTGAACAACACATTGGTGAAGAAATCTACTAAGAGAAAATAAATTATAAATTTTTATTAATGGAAATGAAAAGTGTAGACATCAAGGAAGTTGACATAAAATTTTGAAAGGCTCTGCTTAGGACACTAGCAAAGTGTGAGGACGTTTGTGCATTGTGTTGTCCAATTTAGACATGAATATGAAAGCACTGGTATGGAAAATTTACTTTCATGCACAAAACATAAAAGGAAAATTTGAAAGTATAGAAAAATATAAATATGAAAAAAATATGATTTTTTTGACAAAACCTACATAAATGTGAAAATGAAATAGATTAAAAATATAAAGTAAAAAGTTGGAAAATAAATCACCATATGGTGCTTGTTTCTTTCTCCAACAAAAATTGGAATTAAGAGAAAAGAGAAAATTGTTTTTGTGGCTGTTGAGGGGCTTGCCTCAGTCAAACCCCTATCTTGGTATTTCTATCTCCACGAACAACCTTGATTATTTTGAAATATTTTGAAACAAAAGGTAAAATTCTTGAATTGAAATGACTATAGTTGGGATATAAATGATCCTAAATGTACTATGCTAACACTTAGGATTCACTAAATGTCATAAAATAAGGATAATAATAAAAGTGACCAATATAATCAAGAACAAAGTCACTTGAAGCTTTCAAAATGCCAAAAGAAGATGAATGTTTCTTTGCTTCAATTGTTTCCATAATCCCACAAAGGTTTTTGCTTGAAAATGAAGTAGAGATCACATGCAAAATGATTAGTATAGTTGTTTAGCTTGTTGGGTTTTCTTTACAAATTAGAGCTTCCAAAAAATTGTCGTGATAGAATTAATATCCAATATCAAAATTAGAAAACCAAAAGACAAGCTAGAGGTCAAGGAGTGATTCAAATTTGCATGCATAGATGTTACCTTCCTGATTGTTAGTGATACCGGGGGAAAGTAACACTCAAATGACTATTGGGTTTACAAATTTTTGTGGGATGCTAGTGTGGTGTGTAGACATTTGTGCATTACGCTCCTAGTAAGAGAAATTCATATTCAGAAAGCTTAGATTATCATAAAAGTGTGAGAAATACAAAATCAAAGTGCTAACATTTTACATTTAAGATATTTCAAATCATAATGCTAAAGTGAGAACATGATATTGTGTGAAATTGTAAGGGTATGCAATTTTCAACACTACATTTTGTCCCCACTTTAACAAGCATATGATCTATACTATATATGCATGCTAAACTAAATGTAGAAATCATGGAATACTCAAGGATATTGTAGAGGGCGAAGAATTTTCAAATGAGGTGAATATGCCCCTAGAACAAATACATGTAAAACAAATAAAATATCCCACACAAGGCACAAACATTATGCAAGTCTTTGCAAAACAAAAATGTTAGTTGATTATATACTAAATAATAAGCATATTACACCCAAAAGAAAAACACTTCAAAAAATCATACACAACAAACATACAAAGACACACTCAAGAAAAGAGAGAAAAGAGGAGGTGGATTAAGAAGTATAAAAGAGGTATTTTCCAATGATTTATTGCTAGAAGGAATACCAAGTATGGATAGAAAGCTATGTTATGTTAGAGTCCATACAATTCTTTTGATCAATCTTGGACACTACAAGCTATGTTGTAGAGTAACCATGAAGAGAGGTAGGATACATGAGGACCCACAACCTAGCTAGTTACATTACACTAGGCAGCTCATATGCTACCAAAACTTTGAAAGTTGTAAAAGTAAGGTGTGTGCAATGAAATCCCCCTTAAAATAATTGTATAATACAATGAATGCAAGTTATTTTAAGATAGAAAAGGGGGAAAAAAAGAGAAAATCCTAAACACCATAAGAAATGTACAAGGGTGCTATAAATTATGAAACATGTAATATTGTGTTCATGGTATGGCATTACACAATGTAGGGATGTCACATAAAAACAAACAAAATCACTTGAAACATACACATCGAAGGATCCGTTGACTTGGGATCAGTATAAATATATAATAGTGATTATAATCATGTGCATCATAAGAGGAAAGAACTGGAAAGTCATTATTCCCCAAGTCTTATGGAACTACAAGTACAAAGGAATAAGTTTACATAAAAACAAATATTTTTTTTTGGGTTTCACATGAAAGAGGCCTAAATGCCTTATATCTTTGCATCAACCAAAAAATTCAAAAAATAATGTATGGAAAAGAGAAGAATGAAGATACATATAGAAAAAAATTCATAACATTTTCATTTCCATGTATCCATGTACCTACAAGGGCAACATGGGTCCTCTAGGAGAGATTAATAAACAAAAAAAAACATATAGATGGGGATCACAAGAAAAACATGCAAACACCTTTATCCTAATGACATGAAGGTAATACTCTAAGTTTTTGTCAAACAAGACATCGTCCTCCCAAATTTGTTTGTTAATTTGTTTTTAGTTTTAAGGAAGAGGATATTAATATTTTAATTATAATTTTTAATTGGTTTATTAGGTTGATCTGATTTTTGGATATGTCATCAAAATCTCTGTTGTGAAGAAATATTTTAAATTTTATCTTCTAATTCTTTTTCTATTATTCTATGTGATAACATATGTAAGACTATTTTATGATAGATTATTTTTGTGAAAAAAGAAATTCATGTTTTCTTAATAAATCATAATTGGTGATGTGAGTTAGGACAATTTTTGAATATGTTGTTCTGAGATTAATAATTAAAAAAATCATTAACTTATATATTTCAATATCACATCTATCAGTTTCTATGATCAAATATTTGAAACTACTTTATAATAGTTTATTTTTTTGAATAGGGGGTAGTAATGTTCTAAACTCAACAATTGATTAATTAAGTGGGTTAAATTGATTCTTTGATATTATTTTTCTACACTTCTTATTGATTATTTATATAACATAAATTCCTTAGAATATACATTAGAAAATTTATTTTACTAAAACTAAACATTGTTGAAAATTGTATGTATTAAACATCTACACAACATCCTATACACAAAATATTTCATTAACACTTGGTTCTTTCTAAATTCATCTTATTCTTTGAATTCTAGAATCCTCCAAGACAACAACTAACCTATATTATTCTTATGCCATTTCAACAAGGAAAGTATAACACCTTCAACCATAATTGAACTCTAAATTATAAAGCATCCTTAGGTTCTTGAAAACTCTATAAATCCCCAGAAGATCAACACATATCTCTCTTGAGATCTATAAGTTGAAAGTCCCAAGATAATCTTCCTTATTTATCACATGTACATGAAAGAGAAAGATCAAGAAAGAAACAACAATCTTGGCCAATGGGCTCTCTGCCCAACCACAGGGTTGCAACTTCAACCCACTCCCAAGCTAGAGGTCACATAGATCTTGCAAGATATAACAACACTTATCAAATATACACCTTAGCAAATAAACACCACATAAAATTCACATTACTAAATTTTGCACATTATTCACATACTATTACTGCTTCACCGTATACACATAAATGGTTATTTATAAATAAAATAAGACAAGGTGGGTACACATACCCAAAAAATATGTTGGTACGAGCATGATGATGTATCGTGTTGTCATTGATGTCAACCCATTGTAGAAGTGATGGTTCATTAGTATGTATATAGTTTGGAGCAAACCAAGTGTTTTTGGGAAATCAATTGTCCTAGATTGAGATAGTGATGTAGTAGAGGAACAATTTTGTGGTTCACATTTCTCCACATTGCAATATTTTGTCATGTGGTTTTGAGGTTATAATGGTACATATTAAAGGAGTCAGGGTTTTATGTCTTCCGTAACAGAAGATATTGATGACAAATATTGAGCTAAGTAGAGACATAGTTACAATTGTAGAGTTCATGTTGGAATGCTCCGCATTCTATCGCAGATGATCATTGTGTTGTGCGGATTTTAGGAAGTCCTTGAAGATGTCATATGTGTGTGCACTCCAAGTGTCAAGTGGTTTGGTGGTCCATGTGTCAAGTTTTGGGATGAACATTTAGTTCATTTAGTTGTTGCTTCACTAGTTTTGTTGTGCGGTGCCGACCTAGGTGTTTTGGGGTCATGAAGGACTAAATTGTGTATGGAGAAAAATTATAAGAATATCTATAGGTCATGCCGACCTATCTTGGTGAAGAACATGCTTCAATTACTTTTGCAAGGTATGTATGATGGAGTTTTGAGCCGATAGGTTATGAGGCCACACATTTCATCTAATTAGGCTGACCTAATTGATGATATGTGTTAATGGTGATTTTTTCATAGCAATAAGGAGAATAAATTCTTCACAGATAAACCACAAAGAGCCTATCCTTCTTGAAAGATATGGAACAAAGACAATCTAAAAGGGGATTTTGCTTTAATAGGAAAAAGATTGGCTTCAATTCAATCCTAAGTCTCCAGTAATCATGTCTTGATTTCACTAGGTTTTCTCTTGGGTATAATGTGATATTGCTGTTAATCTCAAAGGGAATACAGTTGTTTAGAATTATATATATCAGATACTGAGTTTTCAATTGGAACTTAAGAACAAATATCATAAAATCAGAAGATTTGAAATAATATTTCATGAACATCAACACTTTCTTTGCTATCACTTAAGTAGATTTAGCATTAAGCATTCAACAATTTCATAGGAAATGAAATATTTTCAACAAATTTCCGTCCATTCACTTATTTTTTGGAACATTTTCAAAGAATTTAAACATCTCTTCTAAAATAAAGTATGAAAAATACTGAAAATTAAAATTTTCTCAGTTATTCTCCATGCATGCCTCAAAGAATTAACTAAAATAGAGTAAAGAACTTTATACTTCACAAAATTGCTTCACAACTACATATAAAATGGTACGATCTCTTAGAGAGGGGTTTTAGTTTGGACACCGAGTAGTTTCTATATGCACCCTTAAACGGTGTAGCATATAGTCTTGTCCGGCTAAACTAACAAAACCAACTACAAAAGATTCATGAGATAGGTAGCTATCTAATTGGCTTTGATATTAATCAATGTCTACATGCATACAAATTTTTATGCTGGAATGATTTAGAAAATAGGAAAATAGAACAAAACTCAAAGAATATTTAGCTCTTCCGACATCCACAAATTTTGAACTTAACTAAAAAAGAAAGATCCTTTGGCCTTTTATAGAACACAAGGCACAAAAAGGATAAGACAAATACATGAGAGGAAATCCAAGAGACCAATCACATCAAGACACGTGGAATGTAGTGACTTATAGGAGAATTGCAATCGAAGTCAATGAAAGTCAACTCCAATTACATGTTGAAGCTCTTTGGGTTTTAATCTTTTAATCATCAGGGTTCCTTCTTGGAACCAAACAAATCCGCTAAAAAAATTGTAGGAACTTCCCACAAAATCAAAGTGATCAGGTGGAATTTTTCCCCTAAACTTTAGGTTCTTCCTCGATTTGAACATTCTAGGAACGAGCCACCCCTGGAATAGGTACACTTCTTTGCCGCATGCTTGAACTCCAGTGTCCCAGGATTCTGGTATTTGACACATCTTTGCAACGAACTCTATTCCAACATGAGCTTCTAAAGTGCATCATTGAACCTGATAACATCATTATATTTGTTCACAAATACAATTTGTTTGACCGTCCATACCCGAATTTTGCATCACAATCTGCATCTCCCGCAATCACAAATTCCACACATTAAATCCCTTTTAAAGAAAAACATTTATAAACACCTCATGTAAATAAAACTATTATTCAAATGTTAGTACATAAATCTCATAAATAACATGATTTCTAGCATATCATAAATCCTTGAATGATTATTCTCTACATATACCGGATTACTGGACTATTAGAATCATTGGATAACCTTAAGATTTTTTTTAAAAAAAATTCAGTTCACATCGTTTCTCGGTACTCGGTACCTGATATTCAACTTTACCCATGAACTTTCCCTAGACTTCGGTTTTACTAGAACTTCCTTTTTACTAGACTCCACATATCAAACCATAACACTCTATTTAGTATTTGCACCACCTTTTTCCTTTCAAACATTTCCGGTTCCCAGTATTCGGTAGCCGAAAACACTTACATTACGAAGTATTCTTTGATAAAAAATTTTCTCTTTACTTTTCACTTTCGGTGATCTTTTCAACTTTCTAGCTCGTGCCATAAGAGTTATTATTTTTCACTTAGGTCCCCAAGTCTTATAGTCTTGGGACGTGTTGTGAGAACACACAACAATATGATTGTTTGTGGAATATATATATGATGAGGTGTGTAGTGTAGTGCAAAATGTGATAGTGGTGATCTTGTAACAGTGAGGAATGAAGTGTATAAATTCAATTATTTTGAGCCTAACTGGAACTATATCTTCAACATATAGCAAATGCATTGTAAGCAGTTCAAATTTTGGTAGTGAGCCATCCTTTTGAATATCTTTTGTAATTCTAGAAGAAATGATCTTCCTTGGGTAGTGAGCCCTCCTATTTCTGGACAATGAGTCCTTCGAGTAGTGGGCCCTTCAGATAGTGAGCCTCCTATGATCTATCATAACTAGTTGTGATATATTGTGAGCTAATCCTCATCATGGTTTTTCCTATTCAAGGGTTTTCCATGCAAATCTAGTGTTCTTGTGTTCGTTTCTGTGGTGCATGATTTAATTGTTTCTATCCATTTCTTCAAATTTTATAAGATGCTTGGTAATGCACTTTTAAGTTAATGAATTTCAGAGAATATTGATTCACCCCCTCTTAGTATTTCGGGTGTTCAATAATCCCAGTATCAGAGCAAGGTTCCTTTAATTCACTTAACAAATGAGGTAGATCTTGGAGATTGAACACATGGAAAATAGGAGGTATCCTATCCCTCCAGAAGAAATTATTATGGAAGGGTTTACTGAAGAAGACAATGAAGTTGATATGGAAGGAGAACTCAAATCTGCTCTTGATGACCTCGATAAAGTAGAATGTGAGAATAGAGATATGAAGAAAACTCTTAAGGAAGCAGATGAGTGTATCAAGAAGCTAAGGAATCAAGTCAAGAAAGTTAAAGAGAAACTCAAGGAAACAAATGAGCAATTTAAGCAATCAAATGAGACAATCACTAATCTGAAAGTGCAAGTTAAAGAAGGAAAAAGAGCTAAAGACCGCTTGAATGCCAAATTGAAAGACAAGTCTATAAAATGCTCAAATATTGAAGAAGAGATTATGTCTCCAATGAAAGATCTAGAGAAAGCAAAGAGTCAAGAGGGTAAATTCAAGAAGAGCCCCACCTTGCTTGATGATATGCTTGCTACTCAAAAAGCTCCTAAAGAAAAAAAAGGATTAGGGTTTGAAAAAGGAGAAATCTCAAAGAAAAATCGGACTCCAAAAAATCTTGAAAATGGGAATAATGAACAAAGGAAGACTGGATATAAGAAGAGAAATATCAAACATATCCAAAACCAAAAGAAATATTTCAAGAGACCTCCTATTAGACAACCAATTGCACAAAGGTGCTCATCCTTTAAAGGTCACTATTATTCTTGCAATAAATTTGGACATAGAACTATAGAATTTAGAAGCTAGATGAATCATAATTTTCAATCATTTTCTGGTCAATGCTATGCATGCAATAGATTTGGTCATAAGGCTAGTAAATGAAGAAGAAAAATGGTGAATCGTTACAATAATGGTATGACACCTTAATCATTCCTTGCTTACTATTACTCATGCAATGGTTTGGACATAAGGATTTTGAATGCAAATCTAAAATGGCAAGAAGTTTGTTCCACAACAAGGTGTCATATGCTATAAATATAATAAACCAAGACATATAGCTAAGTTTTGCAAAGGAAAGAATTGAATCCTCTCTTCCACAAAAGAAGATTGATTTGGTTGAAGTAAAGAAAGAGATGAACAATATCTATAAGAAAAAGGAAGATAATGATTTGAAGAATGAATCTGTGCCAAATTTTGGTGTATATGTTTCCTCCAAAAATTAAATAGAAAGCATT
>VDFB02343079.1:0-36510 GCA_007258455.2 Sequoia sempervirens | reverse complement strand
TTACTCCAAAATGAACTTAAAACAGAGACCCTAACACTTGCTTCATATTTTCTTGATAAAACTAATAGTATCAACTCAAAATTTTCTAACTCTTGAGTTGATGGTCCTGAATTCCTTCTTATAGAGATGAAGGAGAAAAATAAGCCTCAGACCATATAGCACACATGTAATGATTTCATAGGACCACTTGCAACAATATTCCCTTCATGTTTACGCTTAAGCCTTCAGGTGAAACAAATAAACATGAGGTAGAAAAATCCTCAAATCTTTGTGGAAAACAAGTCCCACCTTGAAAGACATCATTAGTTTGTTACAACAGTCACAAGATATTCTTCATGTGTTCCAAATGCCAACTGTAAGGAGATCAAATAGAAAAAATTATGAAGCAATGCAAAGAAAAAAGAAAAGGCCAAAAACCACCTAATCCACAATAGCACCACATGCTAATTACTTTGAGCATTGAGGAGAGAATAATATTTTACCATGTTTTATCAAAAGCCTAATATGTATTGTTTTCAAGCTATGTATCATTCTTCTCCTATCCATTATTCTTCTTATTCAATCTGTATACTTCTCCAACCAAACATTGTATTCCTCCTCAGTGGGCCATTTAATATTCAATAAAACTTGAACCTTATTAGTGTACTGGGAGTACCTTGCATCAATTAAAACTCTAGCTTTTTTAACAAATATATCCATTTTTGACTCAATTTCCACCATCATATCAATGTCTGAACTGAGCAAAAGGTAATTAGTATCAGACAAATGCATCATAGCAGCATCAACAAATCCTCCCAAATCTTCCTTCCAAGTGTCAAATGGATGTAATTCACCCTTGAAATTCAATATTTGAGGCATGCCATGATTCTCCATTTTCTTGAATATTTTCAACTTGCTCCAGAGTTGTATTCCCAATTTTTCATGGAAAGTGGTTACCTCATTTATTTGGTCAATAGTCTTCAAGATGTTAGGAATATTTGTGGGTTCCTTGAGATCCTCTTTCACTTTTGGCATCATCTCTTTCAGAGGACTTATTGTTGGATCATAAATTATTGAAACTCTTTGGTCTGCACAAATTTATCATCAGCCAAGAACTCATCACTTCCTAATCCTGGGATCATCATCATTTTCTCTGTCATAATGCCATTGGACAATCCTATTAGGAGGGACATATGAACTATGAGTCTCTTCAATATGGGGAGGAGGAAATTTCTGCTCAACTTCTTCATTTCTTGGTACATGTTCTGGGTATGTGCAGGATCATCATGCAAAAAATAGGCCCTTAAGTGGCAAAAAATTCAAAAAAATCAGTGTTAGGAAACTTGACGTAAATATTTGAATAAGTTATCTATATTATTTGAAAAATATGCAAAAATAGAATTTGTAGAAAATTGAATGTAGTTTCTAAAATACTAGGTTTATTTAAAAATAAATAAAATCTATTTGAGAAAATTTGAAATTAAATGCAAGAGTACTTAAATTTCAGGAAAAAAAAAAATAAGAAGTAGGTGTTTGTCAACGTAATTCTAACCATAATAAATGATAATTTTTTTTTGTAAGATTTTATATATAAGTAGAGTGACTCCATTTCCCGATGTGATGCATTTTGCAATTTTTTTTTCCAAGTAAATAATTAATTATAAATTTTTATTATGTTCTTTAGAAAATATAAAAACTCATCTATCTGACCACCTTAACTTGGTCAAAACTTCATGAAATTTAATTGTTCTTTTTTTAATCCTATATTATGTGAAGCATAGAATGTGATGCATGTTTTGGATTCAAAAAATATGATACCGTTTGAAAGTTATAGATTTTTTTCAATCAGCCTATTGATAAGGACTTTAGTCATAATTCTAATAGAAAATGAATAATAATTATTTATTAAATTCAAATTAAATCATAATTTATATTTTTGGAGAGCTGAGAATCTCCTCTAAAAACCCTTTTTGTTTCATTAATTTTGGGTGAAAAAAAAGTCGTCAGCCACATACCCCCATAATATTGCCACTTTTTGGCGCACCATGATCCTTCACATACCCTTCTACCACTTGTTCCTCTCCGGCCTCCTAAACATCTTCAAACCTTTCTGGGACATCCATAGCTTGTTTTTGATGTTGTTACTTTAAAAGAATTTGGGACCTTTCTACAACCTCCTTTACTTTTACTTTAAAATGACCAGACTCATAGTCCCTTATCATAGAAAAGGCCCTCTCCAAAGGTTTTGCAATTTTATTGTATAGACTGATGTAGAAGGCATTCATTTTCACAATATTCTCCTCAAGGTTTGTCATAGTTGTCCACTACTTTTTCCTGGCCATAACAGCCTCATCACTTTCCAAGTTCCTTTGTACATCATCTTTATAGAAAAAATCATATTGTATGACGCCTAAGTTCTTTTTTCTTCTCCTTTTAGCCACAAATTCCTCAGGATCAAAATTTCTAACCCCATCTATAGGCATTCTAAGATTATTTACCATAATACCCAATTTCACATACCCTTCAAGGGAAGTGACCCTAAAATAGGAAAAAGAGCTTTGGAGGTTTAACATAAATCCATTTCTATCCTTTCTAAACATTTCAAAATCCATGGCTTCCATTTGCCACATGAGCTCCATGAAAGCCAACCTATCTAAGGCACAGAAGGGTAAGCAATGGGGTGCCACTTTAGCTCCATAAAACCTGATCAAAGAATAGTCAAAATGTAACAACCATTCATCCCAATTATGTGTGGATGCAAAACCTAGTACATCCATCGGGCACATGGCATTCTTGATTTCTGGAGAAAATATGAACCTAGGTGCCACACCCAATTACTCTAAGATACCATGTCTTATCACATTGGAAAACAAGATGTAGTTAGAGTTGGAACAATCCTGATCCCAAATATGTGTCCACATTTACACAGGGATGGCTTCATTTTCATTGTTCACAATCCTTAAATTCAATTTCCTTTTCCACTCATAATCTCCTTCCCACAAGAGCATATGCATCAATAAGGAATAATGAGGGAAAGATAGAGGAAGCGATCCCTTTTTCAAATTAAGAAAATCCTCATGCATTTGTTGGGCAACAAAGTTAGCATAATCAAAACCAATGTTTTGATTCTAGTCATGTATGTCTGCCACCATCACCAAAAAATCAAGGGCTATTCTAACCTCAAAATCCTGAGCTAGCACTTGGTTCAGACAATAGTAAGTGTTCTTGAAATAGTCTTAAAATTCTTCACATTCAAAAGGCTTAGCATCATGAAAAATGAACTTATTTATGTTTCTTCTATGTCACACAAGTATTGATTCGTTATATGCAATTCTTCTTCCTTGATATTTAGCATACAAGTCAACACGTCATAACTTTGTAGTGTAATTGGGATTCAACCCAAACACATCCAACATTTTATCCTTAGTCACCTCCAGAATCATATTACCATTCTCACTCTTGATTTTCTTGTCAGTAGGGTCATAGTGCCTTGCTAACTCCATCATTAAATTGACCTCTACAAACACATTTCGAACAACTAACTTTCCTAAGTTCAACCCCCATAATAAATATGCAGGCTTGCTAGAATTTCACCCATTGAAATCATATTTAAACAATTGCCATCCACTCTGGGGTTGGGGTTTTTCACCAATATCACTAGCATCATCAATCAACCTAGTGGTAATAGCAACTTGTCTTGTGGGCCTTTTTCCAATTTGCGACCCTCCCTCTCTGATACCTTCAAAATTATCCTGTATAAATTTTTTTGTTTCCTTCTTCACACTTCTAGACCTTGTGGAAGCCACAAGAGTACCAGGCAAAGGATTAGAAACAACTACTGGTTTGGGCTCAGCTTCAGCTAAAGCATGTTGAGTTTTAAGTCTTTTGACCCTTTTTTGTGTTGGTTTCCTTTCAGGTCTAACACTGGACTCACTAGGCTCTGGGTCACTCATTCTTATAGCACAAATGGAAGTTAGGGTTTACACCTTCTTATAGCTAGACAAAAATCTTTACAACTATTGCAAGACGAAACTCTACTTCTAAATAGGGAAACTTTCCTCATAAATTAGATAATGCTCAATTATCAAATTTACAACACCATGAAAAGTTTAAATTTCATTTTCCATCAATTCTCTTATTAGCTTTTATGGGAATCCATCCTACCACCTTAATTAATAGGAGGTACCATTTTTGCTTATTGTATAAGAGCTATGCCACCCTTGTTGTAGATAATCTTTGGAGCTTTCCTAGAAAATTCTTCAGCCTTTGATATTCCTTCTGCTAGAACTAGTGAACTAGGATGCACAATAAACTAGATATCTACTTTCAGTTATAGCCGAGGGGGAAGCATGTCACCATTAATATTCGATAGTAAGCTTGCACAAGAAAACTAACAAGTAGTTGTTCAATTTTGAACCTTGATCATTGATCTTTCTATTTTAAAACTGTATCAGTGGTTGACAATCCACCTAGCTACTTTTCTTTCTACTTTATAAAAAATCTTTGAGATTTTGACACGTTGCTTCTTCATGTAGCAGTTGTCACCAATTGATGGTTCATTTGGTCCTTTCCCACCTTTATCAGTTATGTATGTACCTTGCATGGAAAAATCTCGTCCCTTAGATCAATGACTGGATTCTTGATCATCTTCATCTCCATCAATCCTCACTAATTCATCTTTTGCACCTTGACTCCAATTAGCAACAAGATATGCAAGCACCACAGTTTGACACATACACGTGTATAACAATAAAATATATCACAAATAGAAAGTAGTCAAATTAGCAGGAGAAAATTTCTTAGAAGGGGTTGTCTCGCTCATTGCTAATTAAAACCTTAGCATTCAAAATGAATTGTGAGGTGAGACATAATTGGGAACTCATATCTTGCTCATCACTAATTATAAATAGTCCTTTTACAGCACACTGGCAATGAGCGATGAAAATAAGATCACAAAGTGAGAAGTCATCACTTATTGCTACTACAACCATAAGAGCCCACGAATTATTAGCGATAGGCCATCCCATAAGCACCTCACTCATTGATAATCACATACAAAACCTTAGGGAGCAATTAGCGATGGGTGATACCTTAGAATACATATACATAAGTACCCCAAGGAGTAGTAATTGTAGTCTCGTATTATTGAGACTCCTTCACTTTTACTTGATTATACCCTGAAAAACCATCCATCATTAACAACTCACAACCAGTTACCTTTTGTAACATGGCCTCCATGTTGGGTAAGGGATAATTATATTTTAATGAAGATACATTCAGGTTCCTAAAATCAACACAGTCTTATATCCCCATTCTTTTTCCTCATTGGTACTAATTTGGATACCCATGAAGAATGTCTAATGGGTTTTATAATACCAACCTCTCTTAAGTTTACTAACTCTTCTTGCATCTTGGGAGCTATCATTGGATTGATTGGCCTTTTCTTCTATCTGAAAGGTTTTGCATCCTCCTTCAAAGGGATTTCATGTTGAAATAACTCCTCTTTGTAATATTTCAAGTCATCATACTGTGTACCTTAGAATTTATCCTATTCTAGTGCATAAAATGACTCAAAATATGAATGATAAAGAAAACCAAGGACACCTCAAGATTAGCCAAAAGAGAGTGACAAAACAATAAGGAAAATAGATAGCACAAGACAAATAGTTTTACCTTCCTTGCTGTTGGTGTCTCTTTGATTGGCCCTTGCTTGGATTGATTGTGTGCTCCTTAGATGATTGCTTGAATGTCTAAATGCAAGATTGGAGGTGCAAATGATTAAAAAGATGGCTAGATGATGATAGAGGATTGAGGATTCAAATTGGCAGCATGTAGTTATGAGAATGCAAAGTGTTGAGAAGGCAAATTGGCAGCATGTAGTTGCTCCAAATGAAAAGTGTTGTAAATTCCCTTGAGGAGGGGGGATTTATAGAGGATCTTGAATTCTCTAGAGAATTCAATGGTCAAGATTGCTCCAACAAGGTCAAGATGAAGGGCTATGGTGGGTTGAGAACCCACAAGCCCTCACATCTTGACATGTGGAGGGTGAAGTGGCCAAGAGGATATGAGATGGAGATGAGGTGTCAAGAAAGTACATGAGGTGGAAAAAAGGACATGCACCTTGGGGAGTGAGAAGATTTCCACAAAAGGGATTTCTTGTCCCCAAGTGGGAGTGAAAGGGACATTTGAGGAATTTTGGAATTCCTCAAAAATCTACATGAGAAAAGGAAAAGTGGTTGGGGAAATAAGTGTGAATTAAAAATTCACATTCCTAGGAAAGTCTAAAGTGATAAAAGATGGGTCTAAAAGGTGGGACTTAGCTCACATGTGGATATGACAAGTCCAAGGTTGGTCACATGGATTAGATGAAGTCCAAGGTTCTAGAAGCCTTGAAGGATGGAAACGGAACAAATTATATAAAAGAGGAACAAAATTCTTTTGAGAATGATTAGGCTTAATTTAATCAAGAATTAGAGGATAATTAGGGGCTAATTAGGGATTAAAAGCCAACTTGCAAAAGTTGAGGACAGACATCTCAATCAAGCAGATTAGGCATGCACATCCTTAATGAAGAGATTAGAAATGGATTAGATTAAATGAAAAATGATTATGAGGAATTAAATAAATGTACACTATTTAATTTATTTTGATAAAAAAGAGGATTAAAGGAGGTATGCATTTAATTATTAATTAAATACCTTAGGGACGAAAGGGTAATTAAAGATATTAATTAAATAATAGTAATATTACTTAATAATCCCTGATAAGAGGATGTTTAGACAAAAGTGATAAATTTGATAAATTAAGTGTCCAAATTTGGATGTCTACACATATGACCAAAGACATTCCTATATTTTCTCAACAAGGAAATTAGGCATGGATTACTGGTTTCATACTTTTTCCTATATAAACCTTCTTTGGGGCATTTTCAAATTCTAAGTTTACTTCTTCTAAGTCTTCTCGAGTGGGCAACAGCTTGCTTTGGCATTACCGCTTTTGATTATTGTTGAACCTTTCAAGAGCTACAAGACCTTTTGGCATTCTGCCTGCTTTTCAATTGGATGACCTCTTTTCCAAACATTGTGTCTTGTCCATCAATATTTTCCACAAATCCACTAAAATCAATCTCCTGGCCTTCATATTTATTAGCACATTTTAGGAATCTGAGGATATCCTCGTCATCACTAAAAAAATTCCAATTGTACACATTGTCAGGGAAAGAGGGCCTTGTCTTTATCTCAACCTTTGAAATCCCTATGAAAGTTATATCATCAGGTCTTAATGCAATATTATCCAGTAGATCAACAACTCTATTATGTCCTCTCTCCATCCAATCTATTCCAAAAGCATCATTTTTTTCAATGGAGTCCCAAACAACATTCCGTTATTGCCTCAGTCTGTTATTTTTGCAAGCATATTTAGCTCTTACTTGGGATATTACTAACTCAGAATCACCAATTACCATTAGTTTTTTTATTCCATATTTTTCAGCAAGTCTCAATCCCATTAACAAGGCTTCATATTCTATTATGTTATTTGTACAAACAAAAGATAATGTAAAAGAAAACTTATAAGTACTTCCAATTGGTGATACTAGTAAAATTCCTGCACCAAATCCATCTTCAGAGCTCACACCATCAAATTACATTTTCCATAGTCCTTCTTTATCAGACATCCTTGAAACTTCATTTTCTACAGGTGCAGGACATCTTTCAATCTCCTTTGGTACTTCCTCTACCTTGAAACCACCAATGTGAGTGTCTATGAAAAGAATTGTGTCATCTTTAGGGACATGTTCCAACATATGTGGGACCCTAGATTCTCTCATTATTTGGATATTCCTTACATCAATAGGAAATGTGGCATAAGACATATCACACTGCATACTGCCTCCCATAGATACACTCCATTTTTGTGATAACAACATTCCATAATTAGGTGGGATATCAACTACTACCACACTCATTTTAAACTCTTTATCAGGGAAAGCTACTAACCTATATGGAAGCTCATTTATCACACCTACCACAAGGTGTAACGTCTTAAAATGAAACAAGCTTTTGCACTATAGACAACAAAGATCAAGATTAGAAGCACACATGCATACAATACTAAAATCTAAAATGCAAATTCATTCGTTAAGCAACAAAGAACATGGGAAAGTAAAAACATAATTAAAACTAGAACAATCTCACCAATTCCATATGTATTTCCATGATTCATCTCGATTGCCCTTCTCCATTTTGCTTGTGTAGTATAATTGCCCTCAGATTTTCAAGTTTGTGCAAGTATAGCCTATTGATAAAGATTAGCAAAATATCGAAGATTCAAGACAAAAGTGCTCTCCAAAGTTGAAAGATTTCGCGAGAGAGATTGGAATGAAGAATGACAAATCAATTTATAGAAAATTGATTATTCGAACGACAGGCCAAGATTGAAAGATTAATGGATGGTTGAGATCGACAATTTAGACATGCATTCTGATAACTGATAGTATTGACATGAGTGATACCAATTAGAAATAGAATTAAAGATTAAATAAATGATTTAATCTTCAGTTCGGCATTCGAAAACATAAGAAATATCTTTGCATGACAAAGATGAAGATTGATTATAGCAACTCTCTGTTCGAACACACGCACAACATTTAATTAATTAAATAATAATATTTAATTAATATGCATGTGCACGCAAATGATTTAGAACTGGAGGATTGCATGATTTGACGAAAAGATTACTCGAAGATGCCACTCAGACATCAAATCAATAGTTAATCGATCGATTAAATAGATGTTGAGTCGAAAGTAAAAGTGAATACTTAGATAACCTCAAGATAATTATCTAAAATATGAGGAATGTGTTGTGAGAATTAATGAATTAAATAATTCATTTAATTCAAGACTAATATTTGAAGAATAATTAAATAAAATAATATTTATTTAATTAAATGATGCAGTTTATTTTAATGAATAATTAAATAAATAATGAATTTATTTAATTATCGCTGAAGCATGATAAAGAATAAATTAAATAAGAATTTATTTAATTTGGATAAGATGGATAAGGTTAATTAGCAACATAATTAAATAAAAGCCGCTTTTATTTAATTAATCGATAGAATAAAGAGGCAGGAATTAATTAAATAATTAAGATTATTTAATTAATAGAAGAATTAATGTTATAGAATTAATTAAATAATTAAGATCATTTAATCATGACCATGAAGAATACAAATTATGAAGAATATAGAAGTTGCAGGCTTAAAACCAGATTTCGGTGTCTACATTTGCCCCTCTTTGATACAATGTCGCTTCGACTTTGTGTCAAAGAAAATCGATAAAAACATGCCCCTACCAAGCCCGGATTAGAACCGTGAAGGTATGCCCCTGGTCCAACGACTTCAAAGAAACCGCCTGGAAATCCACTCGCTATCGCACGCAACTCCCCCATCAAATTTCCAGCCTCAACCATTAACTGAGTAAAAAGGTTATGGCCTTAAGTTTCGCGGTAAAAATCAAAAAATCAATTTGAAAATTCCCCAAGACATGGCTCTTTGTTTGGGAGCAAAATTGAACAACCGGGTCAGGATCATTCAAAAAGATAGCAAAAATGTGAAGTTTCATAGGATAGGGTGCCACAAGCAAGAGTTATGCGCCTCGAAATGCGGCTGATACCGGAGTGAGGTTAATTAACGCTAGTATGAGACGCCCGTGATCGGCTTAACACGACCAGACTCCGCCGAGATCTGGAAGATAGGCCATTAACGACCAGATCTACGAGACGCCGATCTGAAGCATTAACGGCAGCGAGACGCCTGATCTGGCGCATTACGCACTTCTGGCCAGGCTGACGCCCAGATCTACATACCATTAAGGTGGAGACGCCGGATCTGGCGTACACACCCTGCTGGCATACACCTACAGGGCTTAAGATGTTCGACGGAGCAAGACACGAGGGCTGAAGACCGGAGGAGCGGAGTCACCGTGACAAAGAAAAGCAAAAAGGGGGACGGGGCGATGAATACGGAGAAAAGATAAGAGATTGAAAAGATGTGTAAGAGAAGCAAAAGTGAGGGCGATGAGATAAAGGGCATTGGGTTGCATGGAAGGAGGCCTATAGCCAAATACCAATGACAAGGGATTGTGAGATGGGATGAGGATAAAGATGGAAGAATGGATGAAGGATGGGAGGGATTGTTTGGATGGATATGAAGATAAGGATGGGGAGATGGAAGGGATGCTATGATAGATGGATAGGGACAGAAGGATTGGGAGATGGATAGGGACAGAAGGATTGGGAGATGAAAAGGATGCTAGGATAGATGGATACGAAGATACGAATGGGGAGATGGAAGGGATGCTATGATAGATGGATAGGGACAGAAGGATTGGGAGATGAAAAGGATGCTAGGATAGATGGATATGAAGATAAGGATGAAAAGATGGAAGGGATGTTGTGCTAGATGATGTCTCCAAGGACTATGTCACAAAGGAAGCAGATGCCCCCACTCTAGATATGTCATATATGATGAGGCATGAGGGATGGGAGATGAGTGGATGGGAAGATAAAGGAGATAACTAGAGGTGGATAGGATGAGTGACCAAGGAATATGATAGAGCATGGAGGAAGGGAATGTATACCAAGAGGTGGCCAAAGCATGTATAGATAGGTGCCCCTGTTTTGATCAAGATCACAAGAAGGATGGAGGGAATGGGAGATAAACGAGATATGATGGTAGGATGCGGAAGATAGATGGGATGGGAGGATTTATGAAGAGGACAGATAACAGGAAGATGGGTGCATAGCTAGAAGCATAGTGGATGGAGGGAATGCATATCAGGAAGTTGCCCCCAAGTGCAGATGGGGATTTACGCATGATGTCTGTTTTCCAGGTTTTCATCATCGTACTTATCCAAGGTGCTTGTTTGCCAAGTTTTCACCATTGGACAAATTATTTCTCTCTTTCTTTTTCTTTTTTTTGACTTTTTGCATAGCATGCAGAAGGAGATGGATAAGGATAGGGATGTGAATAAGTGGATAAGGATATGGATGAAGGACTCAAGCATCAAGTTCTATACGAGGTATTAAGAGCTCATGTTTGAACTGCCTTATTGGATGTTGGTACAACCTTATGAGGATAAATGGATTATGAAAGAGGATGAATTAGGGGGATTTGATGGGGGAGATATGTGGGGTAATGGATGGGATGCTGGAAAGGGTATGGATAGAATGATGGGGTGGATATGTGATGGGGAGATGTGTTCAGGACCAACATTGGCACATGTGGTGGTGGATGTGAAAAGATGAGAGGATTACTGGATGGAGAATGTGTGGATAATGGAGGAGATGGGGTGGTGAACTTTGGAACATAAGGACCCAAAACAGACTTAGGAGATGAAAGGGGTGTATGACTAGCTTTTGGATTAGAAACTTTGGATGTTCTTACAGTTTTTTCATTTGAAGGTATTGCATCTTTGTTCTTTGGGATCCACATGGTTTTGATCTTTGATTTGTTGGCTCTTTGCGAGCTATAGATTTGATTTTGATTTGGGATTTTGTTTTTCTTTTCTTTACCATGTCTTTTAGAGGGGACATGGGAAGCTTTAGGTTCATGTGGGTGTTTAGATTGATGCATTTTTCCTCTGGAATCCAAAGTGCTTGTACTAGCAATGGGATGGGTGTGAGGAGATGGACGATGTGGAGCAATGGAGGTAGGAGTATGGGGATTACATATAGATGGGGGATGTTGAGGTATGTGCCTTTGTTGATCTTGATTAGGGGACATGTGAGAGGGATGTTTATGATGGATGAAATGGATAGGTGATGAATGGATGAAAGGATGAGATGGAGGAGGTGATCTTGGGATATACAGACCCAAAGTAAATGGAGTGGGTGGAGGGACAGAAGGACCCAAGATGGATGGAGGGATGTAAGGACCCAAAATCGATGGAGCAGATGAAGGAGGGATATGGACGGTGGTTTTGAGGCAATATGATAGAGGAGGAGGGATGGCAACATATGATCTAGTGGGGCGATGGGAAGAGCCGACATTTCATTTGGAAAAGGCTCGTTGAGGACGTCTAGAGGTTGTACCAACATATTTAGATTGTGAGGCTTGGGAAATAGGTCCAAGACCTTGCATGCAGACTGGTTCTTTGACTTGGATGGGCTCTAAAATACCTTGCTCATGAATGCCTAGACATTTTCCTTGATAGTTCATTTTCTTGAGCATGCGATCCATGATAGGATTTGTGTTATTCAGAAAACATGATACGGGTCCATTATTAGGTGGAGGATGATGGGTGGTAAATACACTGTGTTTTTCTTCTACAAGGAGACCACCACGGAAGAATGTGAGAGTACCAAGAGGATATGCAAGTGGTGTAGGTATAGCAGTTTTAGGCGATGATGGGGGATCATGAGAGGGAGATGGTGGGATAGCAGCATGTGGATAGGTTATATCAGGAGAGGGATTAGGGGATATGATAGGATCTGGATTTGTGGTAGTGGGCTCATGCGATGGAGATGGAAATGGAGTGGTGGAAGCTTGAATGACAAGGGGATCATGGGATGGAATGGATGGGGTACTGTGATCTTGAGGTGGACTAGATGAGATGATAGGATCTTGATCTAGAGAAGGGGATATGTTGGCATGCTTTGGATTAGACTCTTGGCATGACACATCTTGTGTGGATGGAAGGATGACAAAGTGTTGGAGAGACTCTTCGAGTTGGGGAGATGGAAGGATGGAGGATTCGATGCAGTCACCAGAATGGATTTGGGCATCATCGATGGGTTCGATGACTCTTGGAGTAGGAGGTGGATGTTCAATGGATTCAATGGATTTAAAGGATGTGATGGTAGGAGATGGGGGATCAGTGGATTCAAAGGGTGTGATGGTAGGATATGGGGGCTCAATGGATTCAGAGGGTTCGATGGTAGGAGATGGGGGCTTGATGGATTCAGAGGGTGTGATGGTAGGAGATGTGGGTTCAATGGATTTAGAGGGTGTGATGGTAGGAGATGTGGGTTCAATGGTTTCAATGGTTTGATCAGTGCTAGGGGTGGTAACAACAATGATAGGTGTGGTATGGAGAAGGCTCTCATCACTAGTTACCGTGGATGATAGATTGGGATGGCATGGTTCCATGACTTCAAGTTGTGGAGTTGGGGGTGGCTTCTTTGTTATAAGTCCTTGGAGAATTTCTTGAGTGAGGGACTTGAATGCTCTAGGTTGAGATGGCGTGGTAGGAGTGGATGAGGGATTATGGATTGGTGGACTAGGGTTAGATGGAGGAATGGGTTTGAATGTAGGACTATGAGTAGATGGGGGATTAGGAGTGGATGGAGGACTAGGAGTAGATGGGGGACTGGGATTGGATGGAGGGTTAAGGTAAGGATATTGGAGTGGTGAATTAAGATAGGGGGACATGGATTGTGGATTAGGATAAGAGGATATAGGTGGTGTAGTGGGACAAGAGGATGTGGGGGATGAATTATAATAAGGGTATTGGGATGGTGGATTAGGATGAGGATATGTGGATGTAGGATTAAGGTAAAAGGGTGTGGATGTAGGACTAAGATAGGAAGGTACGAATGTAGGATTAGAGTGGGTAGATTGGCATGGAAGATTAGGGTAGTGGGTATATGCGGATGAAGGATTTAGATAGGAGGATGTGGATGGGGGATTAAGATAGGGGTACTGAGATGGTAGACTAGGATAAGAGGATGCGGGTGTTGGATAAGAGGATGATATAGATGAAGGGTATGATGGACATGACAGATATCCCTTGTCAAAGGTAGTAGAAGCAACGTGATTAGGCATGGATGAAGACATAATGGGAGAACTCGAGGGGCTGATTGGATTTTGGAAAGTGGGTGGAGAAATATTACTAGAGATGATAGTGTCAATGGGATCTATGTCGTATACCTCTTGATCAACAAGACTTTCGTTATCGTCATCAATGCAATTAGAGTTTCCCTTGACTACTATTGATGGAGGATAAGGATTCATGATGATGAAAGCATAAATAGAATGGATCAAAGATTTTGGATGGAGATGGATGAAATTCAAGCTCAGATGAGGATTGGACTAAAGCTCAGATTGGGATGATTGGATGATGTGATGGGATTGATTATAACAATAAGATTCGATTATCAAAAGATGATTGCGACACCGAATCTACTTCGAGATGGAAGTAGATTGATTGGGTCAAAGGTGATGTGATTGGATTGGATTGGATAAGGTTGATTGGATTTTGATTGAATAGATCAGATTAGATTGGATTGGATTGGACTGGATTTGATTTGAATTGGATCAAATTTGATTTGAATTGGATTAGATTTTGATTGGATTGAATTAGATTGGATTTAATTTGGATTGGATTTGGATTTGATTGGATTGGATTTGATTGGATTGGGTGGTCAGAGATGAGAGGGAGACCTTGAGTTTGATCAAAGGAAGTTACCTTTAACAACCAAGAGCTTTAATTGATTAAGAGGGTGATTACGACACCGAATCCACCTTAAGATAGGAATGGATTGATTGGCTCGAAGGTGATAACTTACGCCACCGAATTCACCTCCAGATGGAGGCAAATTCATTGGGGTCCAAGTTAAAGACTAATAATCAAGTTCAAGCGCTATGGTCAATTTGGGTGACCGCTTTGTAATACAAGGTTAGGATGGTTTGGTTGTGGGTGGTGTTTGGAGATGCAAATGGTAAGGAATTATTGGTGGATTAGGGAGGAATTAGGATGAATGGGGGATTAAGGATAATTGTGGAGAATGTATGGGGATTTAGAGTGGTTGAACGAAAGTTTGGAATAATGAGACGGGGGCTTAAAATGGCCAAATGGAGGTTTTTGAAGGTTTAAAGTGATAAAACGAAGGCTTGGGATGATGGGGTAATGGTTGGGAATGGTTAAATGATGGTTTAAAGACAGAAAGGATCCAAACGGGGTGATTTCAGGTGTTCAGGAAGGCGTGATTGCACTTTTGCAGCAAAATAGGGGCGTAATTGCACTTCTACAGCAAAATAAGGGCGTAGACGCACTTCTGCAGCAAAACAGGGGCGTAAACGCACTTCTACAGCAAAACAGGGGCATAAACACACTTCTGCAACAAAATAGGGGTGTAATTGCACTTCTGCAGCAAAACAGGGGCGTAAACGCCCTTCTGCGGAAAACAGTGGCGTAGCCGCCCTTCTGCGGAAAATAGGGGCGTAGCCGCCCTTCTACGGAAAACAGGGGCATAGCCACCCTTCTACAGTGGAACAGAGGCTTGGTTTGATGCAAATGGCTATGGCAAGGACTTTAAAATGATAATGATAAGGCCAAATTGTCAAGAGTTCACTGGTTTCTCACAAGAAAACACTCTCAAGCAAATACAACCCTATGATTAGTGTTAAGGGTATGGCAAAAGTGGTCTTAATCTAGGATGCACAAGGTATCTAGGGAGTCTTCAATATACTCTCGGTACGTGAGGCACAACCGTGAACACCAGCCCATCACAAGCGTGAGTCAGGAACCCCAGCGAGATACTAAAGGGCTCAGACCAACTCTTCACGTCTATCTAGGTAACACCCTAGTTTCGACGCTCTACCAATTACGACATGACTGGATTAGGGTACAACTTTCACTCTCCCCCCTTTGTATACCCCGCCGATATGCATGGTTGGAATCGTCCCTTGGGGTGATGAAATCCCCAAATAGGTCCCACTATGAAGAAAGCACTAACCGCTTCCAACTACTCCCCAAGCTCACATGAAGTGCAAGGGGAAAGCGGAAACAAGCTAATACTCCCTTAGGGTAACACAAAAAGACAAGAACAACAAGCAACGAATATTACTCCCTCTAATTAAGCTATGTTCTTAGATTAATGCAAATAGCAAGGATAATTTTAAAGAAGATTGAGCAAATGGATAGCCCTGCAAGCAAATATTAGATATTTTATCCCGCTTTCTCCATCAACTTCACAAGAATATGCTGCAAAAGGTTAGCACAAAACACATGTATCCTTGCAAGAACAAGGTTAATGAGAAAAATAGCAATTAAATCTGAAATCAAAACACCAATTTTACCTTCCAGGGGGCGCAGTCGCCCTTCTGTAGCAAAACAGGGGCGTAGACGCACTTCTGCAGTGAACAGGAGGGCACAATTGCACTTATGTAGTAAAACAGGGGCGTAAACGCCCTTCTGCGGAAAATAGGGGCGTAGCCGCCCTTCTGTGGAAAATAGGAGTGTAGACGCCCTTTTGCAAAAAATGTTAGCAAAAAGTGCAATTTCAGCCACGTGGGCGCACACGCACTTCTGCAGAAAAGTGTTAGTAAAAAGTTGAAATTTGAGCCACGTGGGCACACACGCACTTCTGCAGTAAAATAGGGGCATAGACGCCCTTCTACGAAAAACAGGGGGCGTAGCCTCCCTTCTGCGGAAAACAGGGGCGTAGCCGCCCTTCTGCAGAAAACAGGGGTGTAGCCACCCTTCTACGGAAAACAGAGGGCGTAGCCGCCCTTCTGCGGAAAACAGGGGCGTAGCTGCCCTTCTGCGGAAAACAAGGGCGTAGCCGCCCTTCTGCGGAAAACAAGGGCGTAGCCGCCCTTCTGCGATGTGTTCCTGTAAAAACTTCAACAACAGCAAACATAAAATATGAGAACCTGTTTGTGGGTCCCACCAGGCGTGCCAGAAATGTGTACCTTGGAATTTATCCCTATTCTAGTGCATAAAATGACTCAAAATATGAATGATAAAATAACCAAGGACACCTCAAGATTAGCCAAAAGAGAGTGACAAAACAATAAGGAAAATAGATAGCACAAGACAAATAGTTTTACCTTCCTTGTTGTTGGTGTCTCTTTGATTGGCCCTTGCTTGGATTGATTGTGTGCTCCTTAGATGATTGCTTGAATGTCTAAATGCAAGAATGGAGGTGCAAATGATTAAAAAGATGGCTAGATGATGGTAGAGGATTGAGGATTCAAATTGGCAGCATGTAGTAATGAGAATGCAAAGTGTTGAGAAGGCAAATTGGCAGCATGTAGTTGCTCCAAATGAAAAGTGTTGTAAATTCCCTTGAGGAGGGGGGATTTATAGAGGATCTTGAATTCTCTAGAGAATTCAATGGTCAAGATTGCTCCAACAAGGTCAAGATGAAGGGCTATGGTGGGTTGAGAACCCACAAGCCCTCACATCTTGACATGTGGAGGGTGAAGTGGCCAAGAGGATATGAGATGGAGATGAGGTGTCAAGAAAGTACATGAGGTGGAAAAAAGGACATGCACCTTGGGGAGTGAGAAGATTTCCACAAAAGGGATTTCTTGTCCCCAAGTGGGAGTGAAAGGGACATTTGAGGAATTTTGGAATTCCTCAAAAATCTACATGAGAAAAGGAAAAGTGGTTGGGGAAATAAGTGTGAATTAAAAATTCACATTCCTAGGAAAGTCTAAAAGATAAAAGATGGGCTCCAAAAAGGTGGGACTTGGTCACATGTGGAGATTGTGACAACAAGTCACATGTGGAGATTGTGACAAGTCCAAGGTTCTAGAAGCCTTGGAAGGATGGAATGTGAATTAAAAATTCTCATATAAAAGAGGGAATTAAAATTCCTTGGAGAATGATTAGGCTTAATTAATCAAGAATTAGAGGATAATTGGGGCTAATTAGGATTAAAAGCCAACTTGCAAAAGTTGGAGGATGTGACACATCCTAATCAAGGATTAGGCATGTGCACATCCTTAATGAAGAGATTAGGAAATGGATTAGGATTAAATGAAAATGACATGTGAGGAATTAAATAAATGTAATATTTATTTAATTTATTTGATGAAAAGAGGATTAAGGAGGGTAAGGTATTTAATTATTAATTAAATACCTTAGGGATTTAGCAGAATTAAAGATATTAATTAAATAATAGTAATATTACTTAATTAACTCGGATAAGAGGATGTTTAGACAAAAAGTGATAAATTTGGATAAATTAAGTGTCCAAATTTGGATGTCTACACATACGACCAGGCAAAGACATTCCTATATTTTCTCAACAAGGAAATTAGCATGGCTTTCACATTTGGTTTCATACTTTTTCCTATATAAACCTTCTTTGGGGCATTTTCAGTTCCCAAGTTTACTTCTTCTAAGTCTTCTGAGTGGGCAACAGTTGCTTTGGCATTGTTGGCTTCTTGATTATTAAAGAACCTTTCAAGAGCTACAAGACCTTTGGAGATTTTGTTTGTTTTTAATTGGATAACCTCTTTATGGAAGATTGTGTCTTTTCCATCAACATTTTCTATAAATCCACTAAAATCAATCTCTTGACCTTCATATTTATCATCACATTTTAGGAATCTAAGAATATCCTCATCGTCATTAAAAATCTGCCAATTATTCACATTATCAGGGATAGAGGGCCTTGTCCTTACCTCAATATTTGAAATCCCTATGAAAGTTATATCATCAGGTCTTAATGCAATATTAGCCAGTAAATCAACAACACTATTATGCCCTCTCCCCATCCAGTCTATTCCAAAAGAATCAAACTGTTCTATGGAGTCCCAAACAACATTCTAGTATTGCCTTATTTTGTTATTTTTGCAAGCATATTTAGCCCTTACTTGGGATATTACCAACTCAGAATCACCAATTACCATTAATTTTTGTATTCCATGTTTTTTAGCAAGTTTCAATCCCAATAACAAGGCTTCATATTCTCCTACATTATTTGCACATACAAAATATATTGTAAAAGAAAACTTATAAGTACTTCCAATTGGTGATACTAATAGAATCCTTGCACCAGATCTTTCCTTAGAACTTGCACCATCAAAGAAAATTTTCCATAGTCCTTCTGTAGTAGAAATACTTGAAACTTCATTTTCTATAGGTGTAGGACATCTTTTAGTATCCTTTGGCACTTCCTCTACCCTAAACCCATCAATGTCAGTGTCCACAAAAAGAACTGTGTCATCCTCAGGAACTTGTTCCAACATATGGGGGACCCTAGATTCTCTCATTACTTGGATATTCATTCCATCAATAGGAAACTTGGCATAAGACATATCACACTACATACCGCCTCCCATATATGCACTCCATTTTTCTGATAACAACATTCCATAATTAGGTGGGATATAAACTACAACCACACTCATTTTAAACTACTTATCAAGGAAAGCTGCTAACCTATATGGAAGCTCATTTATCACACCTACCACAAGGTGCAACGTCTTAAAATGAAACAAGCTTTTGCACTATAGACAACAAAGATCAAGATTAGAAGCACACATGCATACAATACTAAAATCTAAAATGCAAATTCATTCGTTAAGCAACAAAGAACATGGGAAAGTAAAAACATAATTAAAACTAGAACAATCTCACCAATTCCATATGTATTTCCATGATTCATCTCGATTGCCCTTCTCCATTTTGCTTGTGTAGTATAATTGCCCTCAGATTTTCAAGTTTGTGCAAGTATAGCCTATTGATAAAGATTAGCAAAATATCGAAGATTCAAGACAAAAGTGCTCTCCAAAGTTGAAAGATTTCGCGAGAGAGATTGGAATGAAGAATGACAAATCAATTTATAGAAAATTGATTATTCGAACGACAGGCCAAGATTGAAAGATTAATGGATGGTTGAGATCGACAATTTAGACATGCATTCTGATAACTGATAGTATTGACATGAGTGATACCAATTAGAAATAGAATTAAAGATTAAATAAATGATTTAATCTTCAGTTCGGCATTCGAAAACATAAGAAATATCTTTGCATGACAAAGATGAAGATTGATTATAGCAACTCTCTGTTCGAACACACGCACAACATTTAATTAATTAAATAATAATATTTAATTAATATGCATGTGCACGCAAATGATTTAGAACTGGAGGATTGCATGATTTGACGAAAAGATTACTCGAAGATGCCACTCAGACATCAAATCAATAGTTAACTGATTGATTAAAATAGATGTTGAGTCGAGTAAAAGTGAATACTTAGATAACTCGCATAATTATCTAAAATATAGAGGAATGTGTTAAAATAGAATTAATGAATTAAATAATTCATTTAATTCAAGACTCAATATTTGAAGAATAATTAAATAAATAATGTTTATTTAATTAAATGATGAAGGGATTTTAAATGAATAATTAAATAAATAATGAATTTATTTAATTATAGTTGAAGTATGATAAAGAATAAATTAAATAAGAATTTATTTAATTTGACAAGATGGATAAGGTTAATTAGTAACATAATTAAATAAAAAGCGTTTATTTAATTAATCTGATAGAATAAAGAAAAGTGTGAATTAATTAAATAATTAATATTATTTAATTAATAGAAGAATTAATGTTAAGGTTAATTAATTAAATAATTGACATTATTTAATCATGACTATGAAGAAAACGAATTATGAAGAATATGGAAGTCGCAGGCTTAAACCAGATTTTGGTGTCTACATTTGCCCCTCTTTGATACAATGTCGTTTCGGCATTGTGTCAAAGAAAATCGAGAAGAAATATGCCCCAGTCAAGCTCCGGATTAGAACAGGTGAAGGTATGCCCCCTTGGGAAAATTGACAAATTGTTGAAAGGGTCACAAAAAATTGGAAATGCGCCCGATTAGTCCAGTAAATAGGCAGAAAGGCAATGCAGTTGATGGAATTGGGTTCAGAAACGAGAGGGATGGGTACGGGATGATAGAAAATGGAAGTTTACATGGCCAGAAGGAAGGAAATGCCACCTAAGCCCTAGGTATATATTTGAATTGGGGTGAAAAACTATTCATTTGCACCCACCTAGCTTAGAGATTTCAAAATTTGCTCTGACTTTCAGCGAGGATGTCTCCAGTTCCAACCACCCATCATCGTGCATACAGGATCAGGACGTACTAGAGACCAGCCGGTGCGGACCCCCCAGTATGGACCTAATACTTTCCTTTTGAAAATTTTTAATTTGCGCGTATTTTAAGACATTGCATTTTAAGTTATGTGTTTATTTTGATACGCAAATGTATATTTAGAAACACATTTGTTGTTTTGAGACGCATTTGCATGTTTAGCGATGCATTTGAATATTTAGACACGCATCTGTCATTTTGCAACACAAATGTTATTTTCATGATGCATTTGATGATTATTAACCGCATTTGATTAATAATGACGCATGTGTAATTTTTCAACCGCATTTGTTAAAAAGCGACGCATTTGTAAAATAATGACGCATGTGCAAAAATTACGACGCATTTGCATTTTATGTTAAAACAATCATTTTTCACTAGGATAGATGATTCAGGCTGACATAAGGCATATATGATGTTGTTGCAGGTTGTATTGGACCCTATCTATACACGGGAGTCGAAACCTACCACATTTCGATTCAGAGACAGCTTGTGGCCGGCCCAACAACAGACGTTATGGCATTTGGGTTTGTTACATGTGACCGATATGCCCCAAATTAGGGCAAATCGGGGATTGCTGACAGCACTATGTGAGCGGTGGCATTCAGAGACATCATCGTTCCATCTTCCGACTGGAGAGGCTATGGTGACTTTAGAGGATGTTTATAGGATACTGACATTGCCTATTAGAGGGACACGGGTAGTGTATGATACGCAGAGGGGGATAGCGGAGATGTGTAGATATTACCCCCATGCTGACGTCAGACAGCTAGGGGTGGACAACTATGAGATTAGATGGTGGACATTGGCTTAGAGGTATAGACAGTTAGACTGTCTAGTAGTGACCTTGATAGGCGACATAGTACTGCCTGACCGCCGAGGACATGGATTCCCTGTAGGATGGAGGGAGATGTTGGTGGGCATGCTTGAGCGCCGAGTCGTATTTCCTTGGGGTTCGTGTGTGCTAGGGATGTTATACTTCCATATTCATGACATTGCTTATAGAGAGGCACAGTCTATGAGCTACGGTACCACGCTCCTGATGGTATGGGCATGGGAGCATATCGCTATATTTAGGCTGCCTGTTACAGTTGATGTACCTCATGGAGTGCCATACGCCTTCTGTTATGCGGGGGCCACCACACAACACCACATTGGGGACATAGGTTATTTCAGACACGCTATAAACTTGATGCAGGAGTTCACATGGAAACCATACCTGGGTTGTGAGGTGTGGTCAGATGAGGACGAGCACCTTCCATTCTGTAGACAGACACAATATTTGGTGGGACGGACTGTGTCCCACATGCACATTATAGAGCGGTAGCTGCCGGATCAGGTATTGAGATAGTTTGGAGAGGTACAGGATGTACCTTGAGGGAGAGCAGAGTTTGCTTGGTCGTCACGAGAGGTATTGCTATGGGGACCAGAGATTCCCATCGCCACCGCAGAGGCAGACATTGATGCACTATAGGCACAACCATGGGGATGGAGGGTTGGACCAGCAAATCTAGGGACCACTCCAGCTTACGATCAGTGGTGGGCCGCACACAGACTGATTCCCATGATAGATCCAGGGCAGCCAGCACCGGTAGAGCGGCGTGGTACAGGTCCCAGAGGTAGGCGAGGCAGAGGAGGAGGCCGAGGAGGTAGAGGAGGCCGAGGTGATGGTGGGGATGATGGTAGAGGCGGGTGACGTAGAGGCAGGAGAGGGAGGCGTGGTCGATGGGGATGAGGACCAGCCTTGTCACCGATCTGAGAGGAGAGAGGAGGAGAGGAGGATGTGGCCATGCTAGATGTGGCCAGAGTTGGTGAGGATGAGCAGCTGGCAAAGGCTGTTATCCCAGACATCCCTGACATCCCAGCAGAGGCAGATGTAGGTGCCAAGGAGGCAGTTGGAGAGGAGGCCATTAGAGAGGAGGCAGAGATCGATGCCCTTGGATTGCTAGGTGCCTACTAGGAGGATGATGATGAGGAGGATGATCACGAGAGAGAGATCAGGGATCAGATCCTGGAGGAGATAGACGAGGAGGAGGATGGGAGAGACAGGGTCTGTCAGGATGAGACAGAGAAAGAGGTGCCCGACACTGATATGTTACGAGCCCAGGTTGCCTCCTTGGAGGATCAGATGAGAGTGTTGATGGCTGAGAGAGATGCCTACAGGGTGGAGAGAGACAGAGCTTTGATGGAGAGGGATCAGGCAGTAGCCCAATGGCAGGAGACTGAGCAGAGATTTATAGAGCTCAGGCCATTATGTACAGGACCATCAGCAACATTTGCCAGAGAGTTGGTCAGAGCCGGCGAGAGGGAGAGATACTACCGAGATCTGTATGAGGCAGAGGTTCCCCTAGAGAGACGGGCTCCCAGTTTTTCAGCGGCACAGAGTAGTAGGTCTTAGACCAGGACTCACACACGGACAGTGAGCACAGAGGGAGTGGATCAACCACATTGAGCAGGGCCATATGATAGACCTCCCACAGCTCAGAGATCAGTCGGTTCCCAGCATCAGTCTCCCACACACTCTCGACATGATGGTAGTGGCAGTTCAAGATAGAGATACTATTTGAGGTCCATTTGAGACATTGTATTTTGATCCGATAGCCTACGAGCTTCCATGTATTTGTGATACATTATGACATTGTGATGTGACACATATGAGCGATATGTATATATGATTTTGGTGGCGATTCTGATGATATGCATTTCTATTTATTGATTATGCAGTTTTTATTTATACATGTGATGTTTATATGACATGCCTATGTGATGGATGATCTTATGTACTTTATGATGTTTATACACTTAATGAGATAATGTTGATTCTATGTGATGTATGATTCTATATGATTTTAATTCTATATGATTATGAGATTCCATGTGATGTGATATGTATAATGCAAACGACATGTGATGCTATACATATGTAATGTGATGCACGTATTTACAGTTGATTTGTACATGAAATGCTTATAATATGTATTGGTTTTTTTTTTATGATTATTTTCTATGATGCCATGGTGATTTAGATGCAAAATATGCCTATATGTATGCATGTTTCTATCATGTATGTTGATGCAGGATGATGTACACCGTTTTGTGTCACAGGACTCTGTCATAATGCAAGAAAGAAGAACTGTTAGTGCGAAAAGAAAGATCGAGAAAGAATGAAAGATAGAAGATAGATGTTAGTGTTAGGAATCTTTGATATTTTACCGTATCACAAAAGGTATTGCACTTTATCATCATTGGGCGGGACTAATACAAATGGAGAAAAACACCAGGATATGACATAGATCAAGGTGTGCAATGTCATCCACTTGCTAACAACAGACAGTCACAGACAAGGAGTGTCGTTAACTCATACTAAGGACACAAGTTGCCCCAGTCTTTTTGTCAAAACAAACCACAGACAACAAACAAAGTAAAAGCCGGGTCATGAGACGTCATTGCTCCTCTAAATCCTTCATGGGACATCCTTGAGGAAACTAGTAACATGACTCAAAATCAAATTTAAAAGACAGTCGACAGACAACAGTCAAAGAAAATAGAATCCTGATACATCATTGCTTCTCTAAATCCTTCATGGGACATCCTTGAGAAAGCTAGTAACATAATTCCTAGTCATCAAGTCAAATAAAATGATAAGATAAATAAGCCATAAAGTCAAAAAAGCCAGTAAAATATTTGCCAAAACATGATTTGTTTTTGTGATTTGTTGATTGATAAAAGGATCGATTGATAGAGCCTAATTGCAGGAGATACACATACCAGATAAGACTGTGAGTCTGGTTTCGATGTTATGACTATCTGTATAAGGCATGACAAAGCCTGGTTTCAGAAAGACATGTATCGTATAAGACGTTGAGTCAGATGCCATTGATGTGATAACTTGTGTAAGGCTATGTTTGATTGTTTGACCTTGTCGATTATGCAGGAAGGACTCATCCTGAATAAGACATAGGTTGTCTATTTTGATAACGTCTGTTTCCAAGAAGGACACATCCTGTAGCAGACTTTTGGTTGATCTGTTTTGATTGTTTTGTTTGGCAAGTTGTTTGATTTGACTTAGAGATATTGCTGACTTGTTCACCAGAAAGATGCATGACTTGAGATGATGCATGGACAAATAGTTGTGTGTGATGACAAACCCTAAAGGACAGACCTAGTGCGGCCTCGGGGGCTCATCGTGTGATGGCCTTTCCTACGTTGTACATGTAGAGACCTCGTAGTTTGACTTGACTGCGACCGACAAGACTAACTACAAATAGAAGACATATGTGAAAGTGAATGTGACGAACCCTAATGGACTAACCTAGTGCGGCCTCAGGGGCTCATCGTGTGATGGCCTTGCCTACGTTGTACACACAGAGACCTCGTAGTTCGACACGACCAATGACCTTGTCATATAGACATATGAATTGATGCATGACTTTATACAGACACCTAAACTGACTGACCTAATGCCTCGGGGGCACATCGGTAGATGGCCTTGCCTACGTCCAGTCGCAGAGGCAACGTAGTTTGACAAATGACAAAGACTGACAAGTGCGACTAACTCTCACTCCTTTTTTTTGGATTTTTGAAAATTTTTGGATTTTTTTGTTTTTTTGAAGTTTTCTGATGTTTTTGTGTTTTCTCAGGTCATTTTGCGATGCTTTTGGATTTTCCATGGTTTTAGGTCTTCAACATAACCAATGTAAGAACCAATATGACACATGTTAACTGTTTACCCCCAGTCGAGTATAAGACCAATTGATTATGAATAGGATAAGATGGGGGATATGAAATGCACTCGACGTCAATTGTTCCAAGTTATGGGAAAGACTACCACCTATTAGGAATGGTATATACAAGTGATGGATATGAGAGATAAGGGATATGTACAGGGATAGGTAGTATGTACAGGGTAGTGATTCCTACAAGCAAGCAAGCAAGCATGCACAAGAATCCAAGGACAACCATGATCTTGCCCCTAGTCAAGCTGAAAACCAATTAACAGGTGATGAGGATGGTGACAATGTTGTTTGACATGGGAATGACATATCCCAAAACAACATGAGGATGACGATAATGTGACTAAAGGATCAAGGTTTGCAGCCATGCTAGAAACAAAGCCAATGAATGTTTTGAATGATGCACTAGGATGCATAGAAGGATTATATGGATTGGGCTTGTTGCATTTGGAATGAATTTTCAAGATTGGATGGGATGATGGAAGATCCTTAGACCATTGACAAGGGAAAAACCAAGGCATGCGATAGGTATTGCGTATAAGGGTAACTTGTTTGGAAAAATGCTATGAAGGCTATGACATGATATTTCATGGATAGTGTATGACCAAAGGATAGACATGTCAAGAGTTTTTGCAAAGCATGATTTATGTTTGTACCCATCCTTATCAAGATCAAAGTAGGTGGGAAAATGGACATGAGAGGTAGGGCTAAGATGGATAGATGGAAATGTCATACGAAGGGTATGGGAGATGAGACAACTTGCCCCCAAGTGTAATAGTCCACATAGATAATGGCTTACACATGACGCCTGTTTGCTAGGTTTTCATCATGGTACTTATCCAAAGCGCCATAAGAATGGTTTTCACTATTGGACGAAATTTTTCTCTTGACTTTTGTTTTTCTTCTTTCTTTTTTTTTATTTAGATGGCCCTGATGCTTTAGATGATCACTGATTGTGCCGAATCCATTGATGGTGCTTATGTAGAGACTGGTGCCATGATATTCCAATAATAACCTTGATGAAGTAGTTGCCTTGTTAGGATCATAACCTTGATGATGGAGACTGGGTTTCAGATTGGGATAATGTTTGGAACCATGACTTTTATATGCCTTGAATGATGACCATTTTGAAGGAGGTGGACATTTATTATATGTGGGAGTCCTCTTTTCTTGTGGCTCCACATTTTGATTAACTTTTACTTTTGAACTATTTTCTTTGCTTGATCCATTTTTCTTTGGGATCCATTTTAACTTTATTTGTCCACTTGGATTTTTGATTGATTCAATGGCCTTTGATATTTGATTTTGAACTTTGAATTTGTAAGACTTTTGTTTTTGTTGGTTCCAAATGGAAGGTTTATTCATGTTGGAATGACAATTTATGGTATGGATGGAAGGAGTGTTGGCAACAACCTTATGGTAAGGACTACTCATGGCCTCCATTTTGATGTTTGTATCAGATAAAGTTTCCCCCAATATCGAGAAGATACCATTAACATCATTAGATTTGCTGACTGAAGGATAACCAAGACCTTGATGTCTAGGATTTGCGTGAAACTGTACTGGTTCTAGAATTCCTTGCTCATGTATGCCTAGTCCTTTTCCTTGATACTGCATGCACTGACAGATTCTCTTTACGATGGGGTATTTTTCATTTTGGAAGCAAGATGCTAACCCATCATTGTGTTTGTGGAAACTATTACTTGAAATCTCCTCATCTACAAGAAAGCCCAATTTGATAAAAGTGGATGATCCTAGTTGATAGGATCTCTTATCTTCATTGACATGTTGGATATCTTTGGTGTGATTTTGTGACATATTAGATTTAGAGGATTCTACTGGTGCTTCCAAGTCGATGTTGAAACCATCTTTATGGTCATTGTCATAAAGTCCAATGAACTCAGCTATAGCTTGATCATTTGCAAATATGTCTAAAGTAGGAGACTCTTGTTCTAGAGGAATATCGTCTATGTGTTCAAAAGAGGCAAGTGTCTCATTTTGGGAAATGGGTGTGTTTGGTACTTGGATAGGGTTGTCTTCAAATTTTTGATCATGAGTGGCATAAAGGTCAAGGAGTGGATCATTTTGGACTTCTTGCTCAATAGTAGTGTCTTGATCAAAGATAGGTTTGTCTTGAATAATATGGTTGGGAATGGAGTCTTGATCAAGGATAGGTGTATTTTGAATGCTCTAATTATCTAGAAGGACTTCTTGGATGGACTTAAAGATAGGGTCATGGGATAGACTACTTTGATCTTGACATGAAGGTGAAGCCACGAAGTCATGCTTTAGACTTTCCATTTGACATGTATCCTCAAGTTTAGTAGATGGGATGTGACTTTGGAGACCATGAATAGATGTATTGTCATGACTAAATGTAGAGTGAGATGAAGTGGCATGGAAGGGATTAGTGGATGAAGAACTAGGATAGGACATGGAGGCTTGGAAGGAATTAGTGGATGAATGACTAGGGTAGGATATGGAAGCTTGGAAGGAATTAGTAGATGAAGGACTAGGGTAGGACATGGGAGCTTGGAAGGGATTAGTGGAAGGTTGGTTTCCCTTGTCAAGGTTAGGATAAGGGTGATAAGTGGACGTTTTTTGTGGATTCATGGCATGGATTATGCTAAGGGACTCTTGATAATGAGGGTAGATGGATGGAGGACTAGGACTTATGGATTGTTGGTAGGAATGATATGTGGGTAGTTGACCATGGGTTGATGTTGATTGGCATTTGGATTGGATATATTGTCTTTTGAAGTCTAGGGCCTGTTGAAATTGACCATTACGGAGTAACTGGTATTCAACTTGACTAGCACGCATATCAAAAGACAAATCTATGTTATTCAACTTGACTAGCACCATTGCAGACATGGTGGTGAGGTTATGACAAAAGATGGAGAATGACTAAGGTATGACAATGCAAAGAGTGACTTAAGTCTAAGGTATGCAACCTAATCTATGTTTTTGGGATTTTTTGAATATAAAGGAATGTCCTAGGATGACACTAGTTTAGACTCTAAAGATGCAAAGTCTACGGAAGACCCTAAAGTGATCAATTCTATAAACCCAAGATGAAGGAACCAACTGCCTAAAGTCAAACCAAGGTGTCAATTTTGTTAAGTCAAGGAACTAATGTAGGACGAAGATCAAAGACAAGTTGAGTTTCCTAACTAGACTAATGAGCTAGGATGACTCTCTGTAGGACAAAGTATAAGATGATAGGACTATGTTCAATGAAAATTTTTGTTGACACTATGACCTTTCTAGAGTATAGATGGTAGACTACTCCTAAAGTTTGTAAAAGTGATCTTTCTAGAAGTCTAATGCAAGGTGATATGTACCCTAAGATAAAGGTAAACTCTAACTGAAGACAACTATGGTAATGACTAAATGAACCTAAAGGATGCAAAATTGAGCAAATCATTTTAGGTTTCTATTTCCAAAGACTGTTTGTGTGAAGACCACTGAAACTGGTATAACCCTGCTGACTGGACAGTGACTATGAATTTGGTTTTTCTGGTAATCAGACAGATGCGGTTCAAGTTTAACAGTTGCGGTCCACTCTGACAGATGCAGCTCAGAATTACCAGATGTGACTCTAACTGACAGATGCGACCCAGAATATAACGCATGCGGTGTTTATAAGACAAATGCGAACTAAACTGACAGATGCGACTCAGAAATTAAAGATGTGACTCAAAAGTAACAGATGCGACACAAAAGTAACAGATGCGACTCAAAAATATAGATGTGTGTCTCTAGTGAACAGTTGTGACTCTGTGGATTTTCAGTGACATGAAATTTAAACTAAATCCTTTTTCTGTGATCAAATTCTGACAATCAAAGACAATCGTAAGACAAAGTGTTTTCAGTTTCAATTTTGGACTCAAAGATCATTTAAAGTGATAACAGAAAATCACATCCTAATAGGCCAAAGGCCTAGGGTTTGTATACTTGGTATAGCCCACCCAAATACCCCGGATTGGTGATGAACACCTTTCCTTCTCGAGAGTGGATAGCTTAGGAATTTGGTGGCATTGGCTCCCCTCCACGGCTCATTAACATCTTTCGAGCACACCAATTCTGAATTCTTTGGGCAATGACCTCCCAAGAACCGCTATCTCTACTCAAGGGGATCAGTGGTGAGTATCTTCGGGCATGATACTATACCCTGCACTAATACCAAGCAACGGCCACAAATAGGTTGGTCTCTACAACAAAGGGTATTTAATTTGGGCATTCCGTTCGTGGGGTGTGATCCATACGGCGTGAGTCCCCTTTCGGATCCATCTCGTCAGAACCACACTCGTGATTCTTGGGGTTTCCCCAAGAACCCACTTTTGTATACCAGCTGGAAGTCCCTCGGGTTCAGGGTGCTACCGGTCTGAGTCGTCCTAGGGTGAGTACTTTTTCCCACCAGAACAGGCCCAAGTTCTAGAGTTGGTAACCGTTTCTCTTACACCCAGGATCACACGGATGCGCAAGGGGAGAGGATACTTCGATATACCAAATCATAAGGGTAACTAGACTTGTGCTTTCACACCAAACACAGTAGAAACTTGTTAATTTTAATCCAAATGAAATATTTTCTACACTACCAAACAATCTGTTTCAAAATTAACTAGGGTCTTCGACAAACGTCCTGCAGAAAAACTTGTTAGTAATTTTCAATATTGTCTTCGTCAATCGTCCTGCAAAAAGCTTGTTAACTCCAAATGGCCACACGCTGAAAATCAAATATTAGTAACATGAAAATCAATTGAAAATTCTAGATTGTCGAAAGCAGAAATAAAATTTTACCAGTCAATTGCGTCGCTTCATTACCAGTTAGATGCATCGTTTCTTTTTTAGTTGCGGTTCGGGAAACCAGTTGCGGTTTAGGAATTGTCAGGTGCGTCGTTTATCTGTCAGATGTGGTTCATAAATCCAATTGCAGTTCATAAACTTCACATGCGGTTCATAAAGTCAAATGCAGTGCAGAAACTTCACATGTGTCGTTCCGTATGAAAAATCTACAAAAACAAAAATTAAAAGATCTACGGATCCACGAAGATGGTGTCTTCACGTCGGGTTCACCAAAATGTAACTTCTGAAAATGAAACAAGCTTTTTCACTATAGACAACAAAGATCAAGATTAGAAGCACACATGCATACAATACTATAATATAAAATGCAAATTCATTCGTTAAGCAACAAAGAACATGGGAAAGTAAAAACATAATTAAAACTAGAACAATCTCACCAATTCCATATGTATTTCCATGATTCATCTCGATTTCCCTTCTCCATTTTGCTTGTGTAGTATAATTGCCCTCAGATTTTCAAGTTTGTGCAAGTTAGCCTATTGATAAAGATTAGCAAAATATCAAAGATTCAAGACAAAAGTGCTCTCCAAAGTTGTAAGATTTCGCGAGAGAGATTGGAATGAAGAATGACAAATCAATTTATAGTAAATTGATTATTCGAACGACAAGCCAAGATTGAAAGATTAACGGACGGTTGAGATCGACAATTTAGACATGCATTCTGATAACTGATAGTATTGACATGAGTGATACCAATTAGAAATAGAATTAAAGATTAAATAAATGATTTAATCTTCAGTTCGACATTCGAAAACATAAGAAATATCTTTGCATGACAAAGATGAAGATTGTTTATAGCAACTCTCTGTTCGAACGCACGCACAACATTTAATTAATTAAATAATAATATTTAATTAATATGCATATGCACGCAAATGATTTAGAACTGGAGGATTGCATGATCTGACGAAGAGATTACTCGAAGATGCCACTCAGACATCAAATCAATAGTTAATTGATCAATTAAAATAGATGTTGAGTCGAGTAAAAGTGAATACTTAGATAACTCGCATAATTATCTAAAATATAGAGGAATGTGTTAAAATAGAATTAATGAATTAAATAATTCATTTAATTCAAGACTCAATATTTGAAGAATAATTAAATAAATAATATTTATTTAATTAAATGATGAAATAAAGAAAAGTGTGAATTAATTAAATAATCAAGATTATTTAATTAATAGAAGAATTAATGTTAAGGTGAATTAATTAAATAATTGACATTATTTAATCATGACCATGAAGAAAATGAATTATGAAGAATATGGAAGTCGCAGGCTTAAACCAGATTTTGGTGTCTACACAAGGACTTCACTGGCATCCATGGCATAACACTTACCATGAGTGCTATCAAGTTTTAACCCTAATGCATCCATGATTTTAACTGGAATAATGTTTTTTTATGCACTAGGATCAATAATACAATTCTTTATGAAATTCCCCCCAACTATCAAGATAACAAAAAATGGATCTATCTTATCCGTGCATGTATTCATAGAATTTCCAAGAAAAATGTGGGGAATCTCAACAATTACTCCTTCAACTTCCTTACCCTTTTTGTCCTTATTATTTAATGTTGGAGGAGTGGGTTTTACTACATCATTACCGGTTAGAGAAGTGTCGGTGATAAGGGCCACTTCCTTTTGTTTATCTTCCTCTATCCTCATCATTTCAAGAAAAGGTACAGATACTTTAGCTTGACTAAGTAACTGAAACATGTCAACAAGAGTGTACTTGGGAAACTTAGTTGAAGGCATGCCTTGTTCATGGCTATTTTCTTTCTGTTGGTCTCTAGTTGCTTTAACTTTTTTTTTAGTATCTTTCTTTATAGCTTCAAGAACTTGTTTCTGTATCTTTAATTTTTTTGTAGAAAATTTGTGTCTAGGAACAACTTTTAATTTACTCGCCTTTTTGCCCCAAATTTTATTTCCCTTGTCTTCTTTCTCTTTGATAGGTTCTATCCTTCTATCAGGTTCATGTTCCTTACCCTTAGCCCTTTTTTCTTTGATGAATAGACCAACAGGATTACCTTGTTCACCTCCGATAGTTCTATTTCTCAAATGATAAGAACCTCTATCTTGATCCACTAAGAATGTTGTATACTTTGCAATTTCTTCCATAGAAGGATTTGTTAATGAGGTACCATCTTCAATTGCCTCCAAATTGTAGGCCTCATCATTATTGGTATCATCCTCATCAGAAAAAACCTATTGATGATATGTATTAGCTATTTTCCTTTGATTATCAACATCTACCTCACAAGAATCTTCATTAGAAGAGCACTCACTATAGGAAACATCAGAATCACCCATAATCATGAGCACATCATCCTCCACTTGATCTTGTTGATCACACTCCTCAGGCATGTTATCTTCTACCTACACCATTTGTGTCACTACACACTGCTGCAAGAAATGGGGCATTCAACAAGTCATACACCAAGGACTATCTTCAACAAAGTTTCTTGAATTCTTTTGCAGAGGGTCAAGATGAAATTTATTTTGAGCATTGCTTTGATTATTTGAGATAGGCTTCCCATTATACCAATTGGAATTGTAATGATTATCTTGCAACCTAGGGGGTCTCTCATTCCTTTGGTAATTTCTTGGTTGGGCCTTCTCTTGTTTTTAAATTTTATCATTGATGGTTTTCATGAAGCTTTCAAGATTGTCTTCAATGGTTAGCCCTTTAGTACTTGAATTCTTTTCTTCCCTTTTTGAAGTTTTGAAAAGTCTTGGATCATCACGTCTGCCAACTTTACCCATTGTTTTTCTAATGTTTTCAATATGTTCCAGCATCTTAAAAGCTTCTATTAAAGATTGAGGATGCTTATCTAGCAGGCGGTAACTCATCTTTGCATCAAAAGAATTGCAATAATTTATCAAGAATACATGATCATTTAAATGTAAATGAGGAGGCAACATTTTTCTAGCCTTTTGGAACCTTGTATTAAACTCCGCAACAGATTCATTGGACCCTTTCACAATATTATTGAATTGATTCAATAGAAAACTTGAATCAGTCTTATCACCATATTTCTCTCTAAAAATCCTTGTGAAATCTTCCCAAGAACCAATGCTCTGAGTAGGTAAACTTTTGTACCATTCTCTTGCATCTTCAACAAGAGATTGCATATATAATTTCATCATGACATCTTCTGCTTCTACCTCAAAGTCATCCATAACATTACCGAATGCTTTGAGGTGGTCTTCACCTCTTAGAGCATTATTTCTAGAGAATTTGACTAGAGCTAGCCTAAAATCTTTAGCGAATGGATTGGGATAGCCAGATATTCCAATGAAACATAATTTTTGGTATCTATCTACTTGGAGTGGTCTCCTAGTATATCTATTCCTATGATCATCTCTGTGTTCATCCTCTTTTTTGTTATCAGAGCAGCTACAATCCCTTTCCTTTCCACTTTTACCATCACCTCCCTCTTTCCTACCTCATTCATCATCTTCAAACTAAGATTTCTCATTCTTATTTCCTCCCCCACCACCATTTAAATTATTTCCACCACCACTTCCCCCAAGGACATGTCCCTTTGACTTCCTCTTCTGCAACTCACTGTAAATATGTCCAGAACTCAAGGCTTCTGGTATATGAGTAGAAATTTGAAGGAATGCAATCTTTCTAGCGATCTCAGCATTAGAGGCTACCATTTCAACTTTTTTCAAGTCTTCTCTCAACTTTTCACCTTCCAACTGCAACCTCAATATCTCAGGGTTTGGAGGTGTATTAGATGGGGTTGGATCAATTTCATCTTTGTTTGTGGGATTCTCAATAAATGAAGTATTGGTTTTATCACTAGTTTTGAATGTAGTTTTCTTGGGTGGGTCAACAGGGCTCTTCCCATTATCTACAAATGATGCTTTCTTAGTAATAATAGGAGGGTCTAAAGCTTTAGTGGCTAAGGGATATGTAATATAAGTATCAATAGTTGAGGTTCCTATTACGACTATTATTCTAGGAATATCATTAGTCATTTTAGAAAAATTCTCATCAGAATTTCTAAGCCTTGCGGCCTCCTCTCTTATTTTCTCCATTTTTTTTCTCCTGATATCTCTCTCACGTTGCTTAGCTCTAATCCTATCTTCCTTTTCTTTTAAATATTTCTTTCTTCTTTGTTCTTGTTCTTGTAATCTTAACTCTTCTTCTTCAATGGATTTCATGTCATTGTCTATATCTTCCTCATTTTCCAGAATATCTCCATGTTCACTCGGGGCAGGGGTAAAGTAAGGTTGGTCAGCCAGATCTTCTTCAAGAGAAAAATGGATTGGTTCATCAAGGGATTTACCTTGTGCCTTGAAATTATTTCCATTAAAAATGGACCCAATTCCTAGGGTTGAGGACTCAGAGAACTTCTGATTCTTTCCCCAAAATTCCCACCTATCCTCCTCTCTTGAAAGATTTTTCTCACTATCAAAAACTTCTTCTATTAGGAAACTTCCCTGGTCTATGCTAGGTTCTAGAAAATTATGTCCTTCTTCATGGACACTCGCACTACTTATATCAATGTGAAAATTAGGAGATAAATCAGAATGGGAATCAATAGACTTCCTTGATTCAGAGCATTTCTTGACCCATTCAAGTTGCTTTTCATTTGTAGGTTCAGATTCTACCTTCTGCTTAGGATGCTTCTTCACATAACTTATTGTCTTTCTCATAATGTCTAGTACTACAAAATCCATTTTATTGTTTTCTTCTGGAGCTTTAATCTTCACAATGGTACTAGAGAACTCAGAGTCACCACCTAGGATACTAGGAAACAAAAAGTGATTGCACTTCAATTTTGTACTTGTTACTTCAAAAAAAAAAATTAAATATTACCTTACAGACTGTGATAGAATGAAATAACACCTGACGCATAAGACCTAGTATGATGGGACAAATACAATACACTTAAAACTAATTATTCCTTAAATAGCAAGGAATATTCACAATGAACAACTGACTCTGACTATACCTGATCTAAACTTAGAGACTTTTGGACTTAACTAGTGCCCAACAGAGTCGCCAATCTGTTGGTTATTTTTTAAAAACCAAACTAATCTCTAGACATACCTATGGATTTTTCCATTTCCAATTATCAGTAATACTAAAGGGATTGACCAATGAATGAATAGGGGCTGCTTTAACACCTATTCCTACTCTTTGGGCTCTGTGAAATCCGGAAGGGTGTTCCCAAAATGTATACCTAAAATACCTTTCACAATTACAACCAAATACATTGTTAATAACATATAACTCTCATGATATCACTTGATTGCAACATTAAATAAGTTGGTAACTTATCATACTAATGTTATGTAAGATGATTATGAGAGAGAAGACATCCAAAAGAACGAATAACAACAGTGGGGCATGTGCAGGATCATGGTATGCCAAAAAGTGGCAATGGAGAAAAAAATACGTGTTTCTACAACTCAAAAATGCGAAAATGCTGAGTTGACTTTTTGGGGCTTGGGTGACTACCGAGGTAGAGAAAAAACCTAGATTTAAGAATCGAATATCCGATCCAAATCGGATATCCGATTTTGTTGACATATATATATTATTTCGGGCGACCAAAACTCATTTTCACATTTTCATTCGGCTTAACCGCGGTGGGCGCACAGTGGAAAGCGCAAATCAGATATCCGATTTCAAATCCATCTCCAACAGGTAAAATTCTTGATTTTTTATTTGCTCTAATCAAATTTTCAATTAGATTTGTTTAATTTTAGTTGATTTTTTTCAAAATAGGGTTTTTTGGTAGATTTTTTATGAAAAATTTGAGTTTACAATGGATTTTGATGAAAATTGAATGTTTGCAATGGATTTTCACTTAAAAATAGTGTTTTTTATGTATTTGGATTAAAAATTAGATAATTTTATTAATTTTTGTTAAAAACTAGGGTTTTTGTTGGATTTTAAATAAAAACTAGGGTATTTTTATACTATTTTCATTTATATTGTCTGATTTTAATTAGATTGATTTGTTTTTATATTTAATCATGCATTAGCATTAAATTGTTTT
>VDFB02343078.1:30101-50349 GCA_007258455.2 Sequoia sempervirens | reverse complement strand
TCAAAGTGAAATTGTTTCCATCCTTCTCAATCTAATAAGTATTATTTCTACCATCATAAAATGCATGCCTATCAAACTACCATGGTCTTCCAAGAAATAAATGACACTTCCATAGGCAACACATCACAAATTATTTTGTCCTTATATCCACCAATGCTAAACTCAACCCAAGCTTTCTCATTAACCAAAATAGATTGATTGTCATTCAACCAGGACACTTTATAAGGTGTTTCATGAGGTAACTTTTCCAATTTCAATTTATCAACTATTTCATTTGACACCATATTATCAATAATCCATGAATCTATCACTACTTTGCATACCTTTCCTTTGCACTTGTAGGTGGTCTTGAAAAGTGTTCTCCTTTGTGTTGATTTTTTCTCCTTATATGCTTTGAGGAGTGTTCTTGTCACCATCAAGGATTCCCCAACTTCTAGAGCAACAAGTCGATTAGGAGAATGAACACTCTCACAATCATCCTCTTGTACCAACTGAACCCTCTTATCACCAACACTTGAAGTAGAACCTTGTTTCTCTGGACACTTCCATGTTTGATGCCCAAACTGATTGCAATGATAACACCTCCCTGAAAATGAACTTGAACCTCTACCTCCACCAAATCTTCCTCTAAAACCTCTAAAGTCACCTCTTTGATCATAAACTTGGTCTTTGCTTTAACTTGCATCTTCTTGGTCTTCATAGGACTGCCTTGAACTTCTTCCTCTATTAGTGTTGCCTCTACCTCTTCCTTTTCTTTCTTTCCTTCTTTTTAGTTTCTCTTCTACCCTAACAACCAATTGAAAACATTCTTCAATTGTCCTTGGAGTAGCCAAACTCAATTCATCCTGAATTTGAAATCTTAACCCACACATGTACCTTGCAATCTTTTCATTCTCATCTTCAATAGGGAAAAACCTAATACTCAACTTGTGAAATTGTTCTATATAGGCCATGACATCTTTATCCTTCTATTTCAATTTTTTCAACATCTTGAAAGTTTGTATAGCATGATCACCTAGAAAAAATTGACTCTTGATCTTTGACACCATCTTATCCCATGAACTTATTTTTGCTTTCCCCTTCCTCACTCTTTCCTCTTGAGCATAATTCCACCATGTAAGAGCATGACCTTTCAACTTGGTTTTAACAAACTTTACCTTCTATTCTTCAACAACCTCCTTGTACCCGAAGTAGTTATCCGGTGCATCTATCCAATCCAAGACTTCTTCAACATCCAACTTTCCACTATACATTGGCACATCCAACCTCACATCAAAAGCATCTCCTCTGATAGCCTTGAGCATTTTCACCATCCTTCTCTCATCAAGGTCTAGCTAATCATCTCCTTGGACTCTTTTTGGAGGGTTTTCATCCTCACCCTCTTCTTCTTCCTCTCAGTCATTTTCCCCTTCAGTGGTCTTTCCTCTCCTTTGCTTTGTCTCTAATGCTACAAATCTGGCTAAGATTGCTTCTTGTGACTCCTTTAACAACTTAATCTCTCTTGCAAGTTCTACACTACCTTTAGGAGGGATCTTGTCCTTCGAATCACCACTTTTCCTTCTTCAATCTTCAACTTTTCACCTTCAAAAGATCTAATACCTATGCTCTAATACCAATTGATGTAGAGTAGGGAGGAGTTTGACAAAAAATCACAATTCAAACTATTTCAAATGATTCTTCAACCATCAAAACACAAACTTGACCCTATTTCTTAATCCCTTCATTTTCTCCTTCTGACCTTGCAAATAGTGTTTTCTAACCACAACTTTCAAAAACAATTGAAAACCGACATGCCACTCATCGTTTTAGATACCCATTAAGCTCTAATTTAACATATCCAAAAAAGAGATAGGGTTGTTTCAAAGAAATACACTCTAAAAATTGTTGCTACGCATGCACATGAGCTCCAAATGGGTCACTTTTACAAAAGCAACCACCATAAAATCCTTTCCTCAACCACAAATCTCTATTGTAGGACATTAACTAGGTTATGAAAGGACTAAATCCACAATTCTTACCAATAGAATCATCCACAAATGCATCAAACTCCAAAATCTCATCTAAACCCCGATTTAGGCTTGCTTCCAATGAGGGTTTATTAGATCTCTATACTCTCAACCTTGAAAACCACTTTAACAATGGCTCAGACACATCACTATGGGTCTACACATACTTAACAAACCAACTCTCATCCTTTAACAATGCATTTTCCTCAAACTCTAACTTATAGCCATCAATTTCAAGCCAAAAACCATTAAATTACACCTAGGGCAACACCATATTCGCTCAAAACCTCCTTCCCTCATCCTATAAACCTACTAACATGAAAGATAACCCTAACTAACACCATTCCACTTAATTTCAAAGCACTTCATTGGTGGAATGGTCATTTATGCCATTTTCTTACTCTCAAACCCACAAAACAGGTTTTTTGGCTGCCCTTAGTAAAATACTTGTAAAAACCTTCAAATCTTATGAAAATGCCCCCAAAATAAAAACCACATGATGGATAAGAAATTCCTACATCAACCTGTACTAGCTTGACATCAATACCAGATTGTGCAAGCTGTACTATCTTTTGTAGTGCAAATAAATTTACCAAAACACATAAATTTGAAGGATTTTTATTTTTAATTAAGATCAACTCCAGAAACCCTGGTTTTCAACCCACACACCCTATATTTAAACTTTTAAATAAAAACGTCCCAACAAACCAAAAACTACTCCTTGAACTTGCATGACTACAGATTCCACTTTTGTATTTTTGCAATTTTTAAAACATTGCACATAGACAACTTTTCTCAAGATTTTAAAATAATTGTAAAATGAAATTTCATGACCAAAAATTACATTCAAGAATGGTCTATTATGGAAACACACTGGGGCACACCTAAACACATAACATTAGACCCATTAAAAAATGGACTATGTGCCCCTCAAGACCAATCTCTCGTGGGTCCTACAAGAGTGGAAGTCTCAGAAAGGTAATTTATGCTTGATTGACATTATTCTAGATATACATGGGTTAGATTTCTTAGAGATTAGTCTAATGCATTAGATATTCAAGACATTTAAAGATATGGTTGAGAATGAAATAAATTTGAGGATAAAATTCTTATTAAGATCTGACAAAGGTGGTGAATTCACCTCCCATGAGTTTAATATGTTTTTTGAAGTGCATGGAATACAAAGAAAATTATTTGTTCTGAGAACTCCTCAGCAAAATGAATTTGTTGAAAGAAAGATTAGAACAATTCAAGAGGCTACTAGATCAATGATTACTAAGGCAGGTCTACTGGAAGTTTACTGGAGAGAAGCTATTCACACTGTTGTTTATGTATTCAATCAAGTTCAAGCAAGAGAAAATAGTACAAAGGCCCCATATGAGCTATGGTGTGCAAGAATTCCTACTGTTATGTATTTCAAGGTATTTGGAAACAAATGTTATATCAGATGGGATGAAGAAAATTTAGGAAAGTTTGATGCAAGAAGTGATGAAGACATTTTTCTTGGATATTCTACTAAAAGCAAAGCTTATATATGTTTCAATAAAATACTAAGGAAGATTGTAGAAAGTACAAATGTCAAGGTTGATGAAGCAATGAAGAATTCAATTGATGTTAATGGATATGTATCTGATGAACCTAATTACATAAGAATTGAAGAAGTTGTGGAAGAACAAGAAAGGGATGAGAAAGAGAAGTAAATTGAAAAAGATGAAAAAGAAGAAGCTCTAGTGGTTTCCCTTAAGACACCTAGATACATGCAGAAGAATCATTCAAAAAGTTAAATCATTGGGGACAAGACAAAAGGAGTATTGACAAGAAGTAGAGTTGTTGTTGGTGAGATAAATTTGTGTTTTCCTTTTTAGATTGATCTGAAAACTATAAGTGAAGCATGTAAAGATGAGCATTGGATGGAAGCTATGAAAGAAGAACTTATGCAGATTAAGAAGAATCAAAATTGGGAATTGGTCCCAAGACTGGCAAACAAAAACATTATTGGATCAAAGTGGGTATTTAAAGATAAGTTTAATGAGAATGGAGAAGTGGTCAGAAACAAAGCAAGACTTGTGTGTAAGGGTTACTCACAAGTAGAAGGCGTATATTTTTAGGAGATTTTTCCTTTGGTGGAAAGAAGAGAAGCTATCAGAATGTTTTTAACATTTTCTACTCATAAATATTTCAAGGTTTATTAGATGGATGTCAAGTCTACAATTTTGAATGGTGAGCTAGAAGAAGAGGTCTACATGGAACAACTAGAAGGATTTCAGTTGTCAGATCAACCAAATATGGTTTGTAGATTGAAGAAAGCTTCATATGGATTGAAGCAAGCTCCTAGAGCTTGGTATGCAAGGTTAGACAAGTATTTGATTCAACAAGGTTTCAACATAGGTACAACAGATAGTAATTTGTATTTTAAAGTTGAAAATGACAAAATATTGATTGTGGTTGTATATGTTGATGACATTATTTTGGGAGGAAATGAAACCATGCAAAAGATGTTCGCACACTCTAACATATTCTGTCAATCACACCTCTTGGGATACAAATTCTATTAAAACAAAAGGAATTTTATTTCACAACTAAGTATGTGAAAGAGATGTTGAACAAGTTTGGGATGGATGATTCCCAAACCGGTATGCACTCCCATGGTGATTGGCTGCAAATTAGGTAAAAGATGTTGATTCACCAAGGTCAACAAAGAAAAATATAGATCTATGATTGGTGGATCATTGTATTTGACTGCTACTAGACCAGATATTATGCATGATGTCTATCTTGTGGCTATATTTCTGGAAGATCCTAAAGAAACACATGTTGTTGTTAAAAGAATATTCAAATATTTGAATGGCACTCTAGATTATGGGTTATGGTATCCTAGATATATTGAATTTACACTAAGTGCCCATACAGATGTAGATTGGGATGGATGTGTAGATGACATAAAGAGTACAAGCTGTGGTGCATTCTTTCTTGGTTGCATATTGGTGGCATGGTTGAGTAAAAATCAGTCTGGGCCTTTATCTACTACTAAAGCTAATGTGATATTGCTAATGTGATCTTGTTGTACACAAGTTCTATGGATGAAATAGACATTGAAGCATATCAAAGTGGTGTATGATGAGTAACCTATTTCTATCTTTTGTGATAACACAAGCGCAATCAACATTTCAAAGAATCTTGTGATGCATTAAAAAACAAAGCATATATATATTAAGTATCACTTCATAAGAGAGAAGGTTGTGGAGAATGAATTAAAGCTTGAGTATGTCCCTAAAAAGGATCATATTTTTGATATATTTACAAAGGTTCTTCCTAAAGATACTTTTGAGTATCTTCGAGAGAAGTTAGGGGTTATTACCCCTCCTTTCTTGAACTAGATGCATATGGAGATGCATCATTCTAGTGGATCTATGGATCTATCTTTCTTTTGGATTGATGATTTGGTGGCTACCTCTCAAAGGGAGAAGTTAGTGTCATGTGTTATCATTGTATGAGTATTTTATTTTTAATGTCAAAGGGAAATCAATGTACAATATCCTTTTCCTTTGCCATTGACGTCAAAGGGGGAGAGGAAGAGAGAGGAAAAATGTGTAAAAGATTATCTTCTAAGGGGGAGAAATAGAAATCAAAATCATAAGAAGAGTGTTTAAAGCTAGTATGTTGTCTTTGATGGTTTTTGACATCATGTGTTGTCATCAATGAAAAAGGGGGAGATTGTTACAAGAATGAAGGTGTTGTCATTGATGTCAATTGGTCAATTGGTTATCTACTAGTTTTTGTTGTCATTGATTTCATGGATGTAGGTTGTATATGTCAAGGATATTGAGAAAATTGTAATGAAGAAAGGTTGTAGGTGGTCAGTGGTTGCTCTAGATTTTGCTCTGGGATTTGCTCCTATATTTGTGTGGTTTAGATATGCTGATCATGGTTGTTGGAAGCTGCTATATCTATATTCTTGGTTTTTGATTCATTGTACAGTGTGAGTTATGTTCACCAATTGTGAACTGAGGTTTTCTATGTATTTGGTTGAGGTTCAAGAGAAATATTTTTGGTCCAAATTTCTTTTTGGTTAATTCTTATGACTTACAGTTCTAGAGTTAATTTTTTATGATCGTGTTGAAGATAATTTTAGTATCTAGAAGGATTGGATCATGATAAGGGTTGTGTGTGCTTAATTTTTCTATGGGTTTTATACTGGTTTGGCCGACCTTGTGTTGAACACTATTTTTGAAGTTAATGAAGCATGTTGGGACCTATTTGGGTCTTCATCAAGCATGTGTTTGGGTCACCCTCATTCTAATTCCACCCTAGGATATTTTGGGGCTGACCTAATTTGAATTTAATGATGGATGGCCAACTTTGGATATGTTTCAAAGTAGAAGATGGTATAAATATAGGATGAGCAAGTGGTGAAAGTAGAACAAAGAGATAAGTGAAAATAAATAGAGAAGAAAGATGTGAATCAAATTCAAATCCATGTGTGTGTGATGCAAGTGTGGTAGATTAGTGCAAAGTGTAAATGTTGAGTTTTCAGATGTAGTGAGCTGAAGGAGGACTCTATCATTATGCATGTCTACAAGTGACTGAGAAAATTGTGGTGGAATTCTCTATTGCATTGAGATTGTATTCTCTCTATAACATATCTCTTCTATCTTCTTTGCATCTATGTGGCAGTGAACCCTCTGGGTGGTTAACCCTATTGGATAGTGAGTCCTGATTTGGATAGTGAGTCCTTGTTTTGGCAGTGAGCCTTTTTTTTTTAGGTAGTGAGACTTTGTAATTGGTTTTGATATTCTCTATAGTGTGAGTTAATCCTCACCATGGTTTTTCCCTCATTGGGTTTTCTATGTAAATCTAGTGTTACTATGTATGTGTGTTGGTTTCTAGTTTCTGCACTTGCACTTAATGTTTAATCATTTTAGCATAGTTAAGAATTGTGATTGATCTAAGTTTTGGTGAATGTTTTAAAGTTTAGATTTTCTACAACTAATTCACCCCCATCTTAGTTTTCTTGTTCAAAAGTGGTGTTAAAGAACAAGGCATTCATTTTCTTATAGAGCCAAAAATGCAAGAAACAACAAGAGGTCTTGGTTATTGTCCTTCAAAAGAAACAAAAGCATCGAAGAAACCTTTGCTTAATTTCAATGTTATCACACAAAAAATTCCTAGGAAAAATATAAATAATGGTCATGATATTGATTCATCTTGAAACACATGTTTTAGTGATGATTAGGGTTCATTAAAATTTTCACCCTTCTTTATGGGAGAGCAAAAAATATCATAATTTAAACCTAAAGAGTCTTGTGTATGTATGAAATCTTGTATCAAGAAAGCAAGATTTTCTTCACAAGAGAAAGAAATGGCCCCTAATATTGATCAAGATAATATCTTGTTGAGGCTTCTCAAAGCCCACTTGATTACTCTTCCTCTAAGGACACAAAATAAATTATACAACAAAAACTCATTTTGTGCATATCATTGAGTACATGGTCATTCTACAAATGAATGTCAGGGCTTGAATAATAAAATGAAACTTAAGGATTGTGGTGCTCTTCCATGTGTTGATGCATCTAATTCCTCTAATCAATAATGATTTTCATCCTATCATGTTGCTAATCACTATGTGGTATTTGTAGCTTTATGTGCTTTGCTCATTTCCATTCATGGTGGTACAATCTTAAGTGCAACCATATTTTTCATGGAAGCAACATGATAGTGCTTGGTGTGGTTGCAATTGTATCTATGCTTGGGGGGAAATGATAACTAGTTTTGAGAGGCATGCATTATTTTCAAGGATCCCCTCTTCACCTCTTTCTCCTTAAAATACCAACATACCAAGTATGTTGACATTTTAAAGGGGGGCATATATTACCCCTATCAATTTAATCTTGTGATATTTGACCTATTGGCATACCCCCTTTGGTAGTGGCTTTTTTTGTAACACCCCTTAAGGCGTGGTTATCAATTTGTCCCCTTAAGCATTTTTTGCACCTTCTTAGATGAGTTGCACATTTTTTCTTCACTTTGCTCATGGCATTGAATGTAGTGTTATGTTGGCATAGCATCTTGATATTTTTTGTAGCATCTTATCAAGGTTATTAGGAAGAATAACTCTTGGTATGGTTGCGGGTGCAAACCTAGTGAAAAGAGGTCCTAACTAGACCTAGCGTGTTTCTCACTTTGCTACATTGTCTTGGGGGATCACCTGGTGAATATCATACTTCACTAGCCCATGTTCCTTCCAATTTGTGATTCACCTAATAAATATCAAAGTTTTCTATGGTGTGAGTCATGAACACCTTTTAGCATAGCCACCTAGAATAACACAACTTGCTTGACAGTGGAGACATGTATCCCATGAGTGATGTGTATGACTTCAGTACTCATGGGAGCATTCCTTTATTTGATGGATTCCATTTGGTATTTGAGATATTTTAAGACTAAGGTCTCTTTGCCTTGTCGCCTTGAATTCTTTAGTACTAACATTATGTTTTGTTGTGTTTCTTTTGTTTTTTTTCTTTGTGTTTACATATTTCTTGTTTTCATTTCATTGTCATCTTTGTGTTCTATCATTTCATGTGTTTTCATTGTGTATGCATTGTATTTTTTGACATTGTATGTTAGTGTATATTATCTTTCTGCATATCATACATGTGTGTTCCTTTGTGCCTATGTTGATTTTCCATGAGATTTTGGATCCTAGGGGCTTGGCCACCTCTTTTATCCTTAGTCATCCTATATCTTCAACATTTGTACATTTGAACCCCTCTTGACATATATTTTCTACTTTAGTGTGAGTCTAAGCATAATTTCATACTCTCACTAAAGTGGGGGCTAAATGTAGCATTGTAAATTATCACCCATGACAATTACACACTATGTTTCTATCCCCTTTAAATTATTGGACCTAATTAAGTTCCTAATTTAAAAAATTATGCATTCCACAACTTGTTTTAAATATTTTTTGACAATTTGCAAGCATAAAAAAATCTTTCATTCAATACTTTGTCCCTGACACTTTAATTTCTAGAAAATAGGGTTGGGACACTAGTGCCTAGGGCACCTATGTCCCCTTATTTTGGCTCCAAATTCAAATATGTCAGTGTCATCATTTTATTATTTAAAATTAAAATATTTAAAGTCGGTATTTAATTTTTTAGAAATTAGAATAAATATCTATAAATACCTAGTTATTGAATCATTTGAACATTAAGTGAAAAGAGGTGAACATTGAGAGAAGTATTTAGCAAGTCAAGAGTAGGCATTAAATATTTATTGCAGTAATTCAAGATCCAACATCATGTCAAATTGTATGTGAGTTCATGTGTTATCATTTTTTTGTGAAGTCTAACATTTGTTGTAGGTCTCCAAAGCAAATTCAAGCATTCAATCAAGATCCAAGACCCTGAGATGATGTGTATGAATTCATTCCTTCAAGGAAGCCATTGAAGGGTGGTGAGTTGTAAAACTTTGTGATTTCATCATTCCTTCCTTTCATTTATCCATTTATCATTGGCATTGCCATTATGGAAGTAGAAACACTTACATGGGGTTTGACTGAGGAAAGCCCCTAAAATGGCCCAACATTTCCTCTCTTTGTGAATGTGCAAATATCAAGTTGAAGACGATTGAAAGGAATCTTGAAGACATTTTATTCATTATTACATTTTAAACCCCAGACCTTGACAACTCATAGAAACTCACTTACAAAAATATTTGATAGTGATCTGAAATGTTTGCAAATGGGAAACAAAAGCTTAGATCTAACACCTAAGGACTGCAAAAACATATCTGAAAAAACTTAATAGGATAGTGGCACCCTCGACACCAATGTCCCAACAAATTTAGCTAAAATTTATATCACAAGTGCATAATATCCTCAACCCATAACTAGTATCAAATTTTTTGTTATAGTTTCCTAGTCTTCAAAATCTTGCATTTTTAGATTAGGGCATGTAGTTTAATTAGGTTAAAATAAAAGCATTTTAATTCCTTGAATTCATTTCCTAGACTCAAAAGGATTAGATCCAAGTCTGATTGACTCACCATTTATGGTTGAAAGTCAATCTAATTGCCTTGCAGATTTGCATCCTACTAAAATCCTAGAAAAGGTGGAATTAGCCCTAAGTTTTGGACACTAAGCTTAAGAAATCCCTTTTTTTGAAATAAATAAATAAATATATATATATACATGTTTGAGACTTGTAACTAATTGTAAAATCTAGAAATCATTATGATTGAATGGATTTGGAGACAAATTCTTCAATACTTATACCTGAATAATCTAATGTTATAACAAATGAACCTGCAATCAACAAATCTAAAAATTATCTTTGAAAAGAGAATTTAGGACAAGGAGGAAATTTGAATCAATCATATCAACATATTTAATTTTCAATCCATAAGACAAATAAAAAAAGGGATGAATATTTAAAGGGTTTAAATTCAGTTATGGGTTAGTTTTTAGTTAGTAATCTAGTTCTTGGTTAGTTCATTAATAAATATCACTACATCTCTTTCATTTTTTAATTAAAATATTGATTCTTTTTTAAATGTAGCATAGAACTTTTGAGGGTAGAAAAACGTAGTGTATAGAAAATTTGTGAAATAAAAAGTCTTAAGAAAAATTATGCTAAAGTGAGTTTATAAATTTGGGAATTTTCATGTAGTGTCTTAGTCACATTATTAAGAATGAATTGATTTGGGGTTAAAGATTATTTAATTTTATATTTAAGTATTTCTTTGATTATCAATTAAATTATTAGGAATTAATAAGTTTAAAATTCAATAGTTATGTTAGACATAGCCATATTTATTTATTGTTTAAATTTAATTAGTGAAGTATTGAAAAGGACTAAAGTAAGGATTAACATGTATATAGTTTTGTAATTCTTGAGTAAATTTTGATAGTAAAACTTTGTTTAAGTAATTCTAAACTAGGAATTAAACATTCTTTCATAAGGGTCTAGTTAGATGATCGAATCCCAAGTTCATATTATTATTTATTTGAAAAAAAATTCAAAATGAATATATCTGCTTATTGATATGTCTTGTGGATTCGTCTAGGTCAAATGGGATATCCTCATAGTTGGGAGTAATAAAGAGTTCTCCTACACTAAATTAATTTTTTCCCTTTCTTGCATTGGATGCAAAGCATTTATGATGGCATCATAACCCTGATTTCATTTGGTGCATAAATATGAATTCTTAAGTATTTCCTTGTTTTGTTTCGTTATTTAAAAAAAAGTGGAGTTTGTGTTATGTTTAGGAGATGTAAAATACATTTTTATGAGTGAAATCGATGGAATTGTATTATTTTGAGAATTTGGTGTTTATATGGCTACAATATTGGGTTGCTTGATAAAGTACCATGTTATTGAAAACATTAAGATGATTCATTCAAAGAACATAATTCTATAAACATTATAGAGCTAACATGACATGCAATAGAGATACCATCATGGGAAGGTTTTCATTATATTTTTTTTTTTCTTTATGCAAGTAGAATTTTTATAGTTAATCTTATTTTATGGGACAATAACCATGAAAAGCACTTGTAGAATGGAGAAGGTGGAAGATATTGGAGATTTTCATGTGATTTTACCTAGAGCTCACATTTAGTAGTGTGGATATTTCTATTTTGCCTTGTGGGGTTTTAAGTATGTACAAATGGGTGCTTGGTTTTGCTCCTAATTACATGATACAAAAGTAATAAAACGACATTCCCTTTATGGTTGCATGTGGTTGTGGGAATGACTTATAGGTTACATGTATCGCAAGGTAATGCTTTATAGGTCACATTTAGTTGATGCATTATTATATGGTTTTGCATGTGGTTACAAGTAGTGAACATTATTTCATGTACCTACATGGAAAGACACACGCATTATATATATTGAATATTAAGTGAGAGAATATTAGGGTTTATAGGTTCTAATGACCTTGTATATCATAAGGTCTAATGTAACTTTATTTTTGGAGATGACTAATAATAAGCATGTTTCTCTAAGAATCATGGAGTAGAAAATTTGGGAAGCTCATGTGAGGTTGGGGATATATATTTTATTATTATTTGGGACTTGGAAAGTAGTCATTAATGAGATGGTTACATAGTATATTAACAGATTGATATGGAGGCATCGTAGATTGTTTCTTGTTGTGTTGTCATTAATTTTTTCCAAAATTTAATATTGGTTTTATCCATGGAAGGGAATGAACCATGTTATCATATTAAATTTTGAATGGTTATTGTTGGGAATACATTTTTTTGATTGGTTAAGCAGGGAAAGGGCCCTGACCTGAACAAATTAGTATATCATGATAAGAACAACAAGTGGTGAGAAACAACAAAAATAGGAAGCCCACCACACTTCCCCCTCTCACAAACAAAATGCTTAACCAATTCCCATACAATTAAACATAGCAATTCTATCACAGGAATCAAAATACCTTAACCTAGCATCATTAGAATCCTTCCCTAACCATCTAAAGTACTTATTAACATCTATCATAGAGTCCCTACTTAAAATATAAGCAACATTACAAATATTTAAGTTTTGGCCCCAGCGGCCATTACCGGTAATAACAATCTTAGAAAACATAGTAGAAAAAACCATCAAAACAAAAAGAAAAGACAATACAACGAAGCAACCATGTTATGCTTCCTCGATCAGCTTCCAAGCATTCATCAAGTCTTCAACAGTTTCGTTCACTATTGCCTTCAACTCCATCTTTCCAGCCAAATCTGCACCATCACCCGTTGCTTTTTGATTTTACCCATACTAGAAACAGTAGCCATAACAACCTTCTTCATGATGACATTGACCACCGAGCACACACTCTTAACCACTTCTTCCAAGGTTTGAATTCTACTATCATTTCCTTGTTCCTTCATACCTTTCTCCAAAGCCTACAGTCTATCCTCAATTATACTTGACACCACATCTTTGAGGGCTTGAAGTTTGTTGTCCTCCACCTTCTCATGTATCCTTTCTTCTAGGACATGCATCCTCTCCTCTAGTATTTTAATCCTCTCATTCTCGTCAACTTCGGCCTTGTCTTCTTCTTTGCCTATTTTTTCTTCCTTCTTCGGGTTTTCAATAACATTTCCTTCCTCCTCTTCCCGAGCCATCTCATGCTGCGACTCCTCTTCCTTATCTTCATCACCATTACCATCCTCACTTTCCACTTCTAAGTCCTCCTCCTCAGCCAAGTCACCACCCAAACTATCAGGAATCTCTTTAGTAACTTCCTCTTCTTTCTTTCCACACTTTCTTGCAGACTGTGGGTGCTTTTCTCCTCAGGGCTCTATGATTTTTTGTTACTTTCCTATCCCTTCGATGCCACCATAGCTAGTCTCTTTGACCTCCTTCCACCGAGGTTTGAGCCTTCCATCTCTTTATCATCCTATATGGTAATTGTGTCCACCTCTTCCCCAAGTTCACACAAAAACAATTTCCTCTTCTTTTTAGTCCCCATCTCAATCAAAACATCCTTTCTTTTCTCAGGTATTATCATAAGTAAGTCCTTCCATAGAGCAGTATCATGGCTTTGGGATTTTTTACTGGATTTTTTAGACTTGGGGTGGGGAATGTCTTCCCAAAGCTCAATTTTCACCGAGCTTTGGGGTTTTGGGTCTTCAATCAACTTAAGAACTGGGTTTTTCTGTGGGGTCTTAGAAAGCACAAATTTGCAAATGGCTCTTATAAGGCCCCAGTGTAATGGTGGATTGGCCCCATGTGTAAGACTCTGGCTTAGGGACGAAAATAAAAAGAAAGGAAAATTGATTTTTTCCTGATGTCTTATGTGGTTGAGGATGGGAAAGTGGTATCCATGGATGAATTGGTAGCACCCTTCGAGGGTAAAATATTTTACAAGTAACAATGAAACAAAACATTAAGTGATAATGGAGGCGTGAAATTTAACCCTAGAGTAAAACTACTTTGAAATCTTTTAGGTTTTTCTTTTTCTTCAAAAAAATTCTCAAAATAGTCCTAATACTTACCGTTGCTAACCTTAGCAACCTTTGTTCCTTCATAGGCCAGACCCATCGCTTCGACAATCAGCTTCACATCCACTTTAAACTAGAGCCCGCCCAGATTAACTTCACCATCACGCCATGCATTAGAAAATTTGTAGCTGAGTTTTTCATTGTATCCCTCCATTGCAGCAAACTACTGAGTGAAACCCGCTTGCTCAAAAAGATGCCAGAGCTCCTCATTGTTGTGGAGTGAATCAAACTTGTGAGGTTCGATACGCTTCCTTGGGCCTCCCATTGTCCTATCTAGGATATGGAAATTTTTAGGAACGAGAAGGAAATCACTTCTATTACCTTCGTCATCTTCAACACTAGCAACAGGTAATTCCACACACTTAGTTCTAATGGTGATTCTATGACTGTTCATTTGAAATGCATTCAGATTAGGGCTTTTTTTATGATGCATAGAAGAGCTCACTTCTCAATTATCACCTTTTTTCCTTTCATCATTATTACTAGCGACAGCTCCGCCTCCCTTTCTAGCAATGATATCACTTCTTTTATTCCTTCTTTTATTATTGTTGTAAATGCCAGTCCATTTGTCACATCGAAGATCGGACTTGATTTTTTTCCTCATGCGATATATTTCCCTAATTAAATATTTCATGTCAAGGTACAAACAATTGTCATCCGGTCATCCTTTCCATTTTTGGATTTTCCTTTTATCGAGACTTGGCAATCCTTTTACAATGTGCCTCTGCCGACATCCAGTCAGCTTTCCAACTTGCCTCTACAGGGTCCACATCCTCATAAGCCATCTCACCCCACCGCTCTTATTAATAATTAAAATTTCCATCTTCATAATTCCTTACTTGAGTATTTTTCTATAAGTCTATCCGTCGCTAAGACTTCTTTAATTTATTAGGAAGATTATAGAAGTCCCAATTTATTAAAATTTCCTGATTTATTCCTAGGTTGGCCATCACATCCATTGCCTTATTACCTTCCCTCAAGGTGTGGCTGATTTTTACACATTGAATTTCTTGCAACATACTTTTGCAATCTTCCAACAAATCTCTGATTTCCCAAGGAATTTCGCCTTGTTGTTGAGATAATATATTATCAAATTTGAGTCTCCTTCTATAATTACCTTGTTGTACCCCTTCTGTTTGAGAAGTCTAACTCCAATCCAAACAACAAACGCCTTAACAAAGTTGTTCATTGTTGTTCCTAAGCCTTTGATGTATCTAGTCAGATAAGACCCTTATCATCCCATATAACTCCACCAACAATAGCCCTTCCAGGATTCCGCTTTGAGCAACCATCAAAGTTGCATTTCACCCATCTTGGATCTGGGGGGATCCAAACAATACTCCTTCTAATAAGTTGTTTTAACCAATTTACATTATTTAGGTCATGGGAGAGCTCCCATTGTTGTTTTATGCTTAGCTCTTGCTACATGTTGGATTTTTCTTAGCCTGATTGTACATGCAACTTTCCACATTTTCCTGAATTTGTCTTTTAACAATTAAACATAGCTCCTTACTAGTCCTAGCAGTATCCCTAAACACCCTATTATTTCTCTCTTTCCACAAGCCCCAAGCTAGAAACGGGTGAATCTATCCCCACAAATCATTAATTATATTGTGGGAATAAGAGCAAAAGCTCCATCCTTCCACCAAAATTTGAACATTGGCAGGAAAAACCCAATCCACCTTCAAAATATTGAGAAAAAATCCGTAGACTTCTTGGGCATAAGAACATTGAAAAAACAGATGCATGATAGATTCCTCTTCTTCATTACAAAGGCTACATCTATTGACAAGGTACCAACCTCTTTTCTTTAGATTTTCTATAGTGAGGATCTTACCATGTATAACTGTCCACCAGAAGCAGTTTACTTTTTGGATAAGATTCTTCTTCCAGACCTTGAGCAAGTCAAAAGATCCTAAACCTGAGTTTGCTACATCAAGGACTCATAGGCCAATTTAACTGAGAACCCGCCAGTAGCATTTTTTGTCCAGATCCATTCATCCTTTCTGTTTCTTGAGAAGAGGTCAGGATTTCCTATTTGTTTCATAAGTAGGTCAATAGTAGCATCCCAATTTTGTTGTCTACTTCCCCTGAGAACAACATTGTTTAGGTAGTCTTTGAAGCTTTTCCACCTGGGTCACAAACCTTCCCACACTAGATAATTATAAACTTTTTTTTCCAATTACACTTTTCAGTCTCAATCTGATTTGTTGCAGATCTTCAGAGGCCGATAGTGGGGTCAGTGTGGACCAGGAGTCTTCCCAAAAATCAATATCAATCCCATTCCCAATCCTTATTTTTACACCTCTATTCAAGACTCCTCTAGATTTAAGAAGATTATTCCAAAACACAGATCCATGTGGAAGCTCCTTCTTCCTTAGAAAACAACTAGCATCCTTATTTTAAAGATTTTTTCCCTTAGGATTTTAGCCCAGTCCTTTTCATTTTCCAGAAGAAACCAACCCATTTTCACCACCAGAGCCTTGTTGAACAATTTTAACCTTTCGATTCCCAACCCTCCTTTCTTTGAAACACACCTTATCCCATTTAATGAGTGCCATTATTTTCCTTTCCTCTACTCCTGACCATAAAAATCTTCTTTGAATTGTTTCAATTCTCTCAGTAATGTATGTTGGTATATTAAACATTGAAAGATAATAGACTAGAATGTTTTGTAGAGAAGCCTTTAAAACCTGTATTTTTCCTGCTAAGTGCAACAATTTGCCTTTCCAGCCAGCCAATTTTTTTTGGACTTTCTCCACTATATAGTTCCAATAGTTACTATTCAGTTTTCTGGAGAAAAGAGGTAGGCCCAGGTAAGTAGTAGGTAACTCCACTTCCTAACACCCCAAAATCCTCATCACTTTATTTTTCATGACCATGCTAGTATTAAAAAATAAATTTTGCTTTTTTGGTAATTTATACACTGTCCTGACATTTCAACATATTTATCCAAAATATATTTCCATTGTTTAGCTTCAACCACTGACGCCTCCCCCATAAGAATTGTATCATCAACAAATTGCTGATGTGAGGCCGGGGTTAAAGAAGAAGCATCACAAAAGTCATTTAGAGACCTATTATTAAGTTATTTTTGTATGTTGCGTCCAAGAGCCTCTGCCACAATGACAAAAAGATAGGGAGATAAGGGGTCTACCTGTCTCAACCCCCTACCAGGTGAGAAAAAACCATGGGCTATACCATTAACCATGACCGAGTACTTCGGGGTAGTGACACAAGCTTTTATCAAATTGATAAATTTACTAGTGAAGCCAAATTTTTCCAAAACAACAAATAAAAAATTCCAGGAAACCCTATCATAGGCTTTGGAAATGTTTAATTTCAGAACCATACTTGGCATTTTACTGTAATCCATAGAGTGCAAGATTTCTTGAGTGTAGATAGTTGCATCCAATATTTGTCTACCCTGAACAAAACCCTTTTGATTAATAGCAATCAGTTTTCCTAAGACCAGTTTCAACCTGTTAACAATAATTTTGGAGCATATCTTATAAGTTGTGTTGCATAGACTTATTGGTCTATAATCATTCATTGAAGCAACTTCATTGGTCTTAGGAATAAGGGCCAAAAAGGTGGTATTCATCTGATTCAAGAGTCTTCCCGATCTAAAAAAGTCTTTAACAACATTAAAGAGGTCTCTAAACACAATCTCCCAGTAGACTTGGAAGAAGCTGGGAGGAAAACCATCAGGTCTAGGAGCTTTGAAAGCTCCAAAAGAGAAAACAACCTCCTGCACTTCTTTCATAGTGACAGGCTTAGTTAAATCTTTCAGGTCTTCCTCTGTGATAACATTAGGTATTACCTGCAGGAACTCATCCAATTCGAGATTGTCAACTCTTGAAAGCGCTGGATAATTTGAGAAGGAGACAACTTCATTTGCTATATCTTCTTCCCTTTCTAGTTTGATGCCATTAGAGGTGGTAAGAGATATGATCCTATTTCTTCCTCTATGCTTCATAGTATATTGGTGAAAAAACTTAATGTTCCTATCTCCTTCCTTAAGCCACTAAATCCTTGATTTCTATTTCCAGAAAATTTCCTCCTTACTTATTTTATGCCATTGGGCTCTAAGCTCCCTTTCTTTGATGCAGATATCATCATTACAATTTCCTGCCTCCATTTGATCTTGGAATTCATTAATTTTCAAATTTAGGTCCCTCTTAGTAGTAAAGATGTTCCCAAAAGTGTACTTGTTCCATCCTTTAACCTTTTCTTTAATTCTTTTTAATTTATGTGTTAGCTTAAACATTGGAGTTCCAACACAAGGAAGGTTCCAACATTCCTCAATTAGATATTTGAAGTCTGGGTGAAGGGACCACATGATTTCATACCTAAAGGGGTAAGGTTTTTTAATCACCCTATCATCCCATTCCAGAAGAAGAGCATTATGGTTAGAACCCCTTCTAGGAGAGGCAATAAGAGCGATATTCTGCATAATGTTCCAGTTAGAGGAGATCAAAAATCTGTCCAGCTTAACTTGGATGAGTTGATTACCTTGCCTTTTATTAGTCCAGGTGAAGTGAGAGCCAGTAAGAGGGACATCCATTAGTCCCGTCGAATCAAGAAAATTTGAAAGATCCATCATACTCTTAGAGTAGTCAATAAGACCTCCTGTTTTCTCAGAAGGGTACAACGGGGAATTAAAATCACCTCCAAGCATCCAAAGATCATCTTTGTTTTTTTTCATGATTCCATCCAACACATTCCATAAATCTAGCCTATTCAACCTTGAATTGGGGCCATAGATATTACCCATATTCCATTTAACTGAGGAATCACCATCCTCCATACAAATTAAGAGACAAATCTTATTCTTAAATTTCAACTTGTCACCAAACGAGGAAGAATTCCAACATGTAGCAATCCCTCTAGAGGCCCCATCCGCATCACTAGTTTCATAATCAACACTAGGCCAAAGCCACTTCAGGGTTTTCTCAAAACTTTCCTTTTTCATTTTAGTTTCCTGGATCAAGAGGATATCAAGTTTCACTTCAGCTAGACACACTTTTAGCACATGCTATTTATATGGGCCATTAAGACCCCTTACATTCCAAGACAAAATCTTCATAATTTCAATGAGCTAAGGAGTAGTATCAGGCTGATACTACCCCAAGTGGGAGGTCGACCTCCCTTACTTCCTTTTTAGTTTGTTCCCTGCCAGTGAATCAAGGGTCTTTTGTTTCCCTCCTGCCACATCTTTTGTTGTTTCTTTGATTCTTGTTTCTTTTGATTGGGGTCTGCCTACTTTGCTATTTCTCCCCAAATATGATTTTTTCTTTTTTCGTGATTTGGTGTTTATCCATCCTTTGTCATCTTTGCTCTGTGACGATCACTCCTCCCCCAAGGTAGGATCTTTGTAGTCCTGAGTTGGAGTTAAAGGTTGTTCTTTTTGGCTTATAATTTCCCCTTCTTTGTGGACTTTAGTTTGTTGTTCTTCCTGAGGTGTTGGAGGTGAACTTGTTCCCTTCTTTTCCTTTTCTTTATCTAAATCTAGAATTTTCTCTGAAGATGGCGGGGTGGATGGTTCATTGGCAGCCTCTGAAAACAACCTTTCCAGATTTTTCTTTTGGAACATCCTTTGATGGAGAAGTATCATTCAACTCATTTTCCTGATCTGGGTTAAAGGCTTCTTCAATGAGTAACAATTCATTGTTTGGTGTTGAGGTTTCATGTTCCTTTGAACTATTCAACAAAGACTTCAAAAAAGCATTCATTTGTGTCTCCATTTGGGGAATCTTAGGCTCAAGAGGAGCTATTTTACAAGCATCCTGTAAGTTCCCAAATTTATTGCATCCCTTACAAAATACCATAGCCCTCTCAAATTCTAAAGGCTGAACCCATTTTCCAAACTTGGATTTCAGAGTCACAGAAGTGGGTAGGACTATATTAACCTCTACGTTAACACAAATTCTTGCATAGAATAATCTTGTTTTAAGAAGAGTAACTTTTTCAATGGTGACCAAAGAACCAAAGGAATCAACTATTCCTTTAAAAACCTTTCGGTGCCAAAACTCAAGTGGCAACCTAGGGAGCCTAACCTAGGTTGGAGCAACTTTCCCCAAATCAGTGGAGGCATCAAACCCTGGTTTCCACTTGCATAAAGACAAAATATTTTTAAAACCACTATCAAAAGCTAACAATCCACCTGTAAGGACCTTTAGCATATCCTTAGGGATAATAAAGGTAAACATAAAGAGACCCTTAGGCATAA
>VDFB02343078.1:3581-30001 GCA_007258455.2 Sequoia sempervirens | reverse complement strand
TAGCATTGTAAATTGTCACCCATGACAATTACACACTATGCTTTTATCCCCTTTAAATTATTGGACCTAATTAAGTTCCTAATTTAAAAAATTGTGCATTCCACAACTTATTTTAAATATTTTTTTGACAATTTGCAAGCATAAAAAAATTCTTCCATTCAATACTTTGTCCCCAACACTTTAATTTCTAGAAAATAGGGCTGGGAAACTGGTGCCTAAGGTGCCTATGTCCCCCTATTTTGATCCAGAATTCAAATATGTCAATTTCATCCTTTATTATTTGGTAAATATTTGAAGTCGGGATTTATTTTTTTTAGAAATTGAAATTAAATATCACAAATACCTAGTTATTGAATCATTTGAACATTAAGTGAAAAGAGGTGAACATTGAGAGAAGTATTTAGCAAGTCAAGAGTAGGCATTAAATATTTATTGCAGTAATTCAAGATCCAACATCATGTCAAATTGTATGTGAGTTCATGTGTTATCATTTTTTTGTGAAGTCTAACATTTGTTGTAGGTCTCCAAAGCAAATTCAAGCATTCAATCAAGATCCAAGACCCTGAGATGATGTGTATGAATTCATTCCTTCAAGGAAGCCATTGAAGGGTGGTGAGTTGTAAAACTTTGTGATTTCATCATTCCTTCCTTTCATTTATCCATTTATCATTGGCATTGCCATTATGGAAGTAGAAACACTTACATGGGGTTTGACTGAGGAAAGCCCCTAAAATGGCCCAACATTTCCTCTCTTTGTGAATGTGCAAATATCAAGTTGAAGACGATTGAAAGGAATCTTGAAGACATTTTATTCATTATTACATTTTAAACCCCAGACCTTGACAACTCATAGAAACTCACTTACAAAAATATTTGATAGTGATCTGAAATGTTTGCAAATGGGAAACAAAAGCTTAGATCTAACACCTAAGGACTGCAAAAACATATCTGAAAAAACTTAATAGGATAGTGGCACCCTCGACACCAATGTCCCAACAAATTTAGCTAAAATTTATATCACAAGTGCATAATATCCTCAACCCATAACTAGTATCAAATTTTTTGTTATAGTTTCCTAGTCTTCAAAATCTTGCATTTTTAGATTAGGGCATGTAGTTTAATTAGGTTAAAATAAAAGCATTTTAATTCCTTGAATTCATTTCCTAGACTCAAAAGGATTAGATCCAAGTCTGATTGACTCACCATTTATGGTTGAAAGTCAATCTAATTGCCTTGCAGATTTGCATCCTACTAAAATCCTAGAAAAGGTGGAATTAGCCCTAAGTTTTGGACACTAAGCTTAAGAAATCCCTTTTTTTGAAATAAATAAATAAATATATATATATACATGTTTGAGACTTGTAACTAATTGTAAAATCTAGAAATCATTATGATTGAATGGATTTGGAGACAAATTCTTCAATACTTATACCTGAATAATCTAATGTTATAACAAATGAACCTGCAATCAACAAATCTAAAAATTATCTTGGAAAAGAGAATTTAGGACAAGGAGGAAATTTGAATCAATCATATCAACATATTTAATTTTCAATCCATAAGACAAATAAAAAAAGGGATGAATATTTAAAGGGTTTAAATTCAGTTATGGGTTAGTTTTTAGTTAGTAATCTAGTTCTTGGTTAGTTCATTAATAAATATCACTACATCTCTTTCATTTTTTAATTAAAATATTGATTCTTTTTTAAATGTAGCATAGAACTTTTGAGGGTAGAAAAACGTAGTGTATAGAAAATTTGTGAAATAAAAAGTCTTAAGAAAAATTATGCTAAAGTGAGTTTATAAATTTGGGAATTTTCATGTAGTGTCTTAGTCACATTATTAAGAATGAATTGATTTGGGGTTAAAGATTACTTAATTTTATATTTAAGTATTTCTTTGATTATCAATTAAATTATTAGGAATTAATAAGTTTAAAATTCAATAGTTATGTTAGACATAGCCATATTTATTTATTGTTTAAATTTAATTATTGAAGTATTGAAAAGGACTAAAGTAAGGATTAACATGTATATAGTTTTGTAATTCTTGAGTAAATTTTGATAGTAAAACTTTGTTTAAGTAATTCTAAACTAGGAATTAAACATTCTTTCATAAGGGTCTAGTTAGATGATTGAATCCCAAGTTCATATTATTATTTATTTGAAAAAAAATTCAAAATGAATATATCTGCTTATTGATATGTCTTGTGGATTCGTCTAGGTCAAATGGGATATCCTCATAGTTGGGAGTAAGAAAGAGTTCTCCTACACTAAATTAATTTTTTCCCTTTCTTGCATTGGATGCAAAGCATTTATGATGGCATCATAACCCTGATTTCATTTGGTGCATAAATATGAATTCTTAAGTATTTCCTTGTTTTGTTTCGTTATTTAAAAAAAAGTGGAGTTTGTGTTATGTTTAGGAGATGTAAAATACATTTTTATGAGTGAAATCGATGGAATTGTATTGTTTTGAGAATTTGGTGTTTATATGGCTACAATATTGGGTTGCTTGATAAAGTACCATGTTATTGAAAACATTAAGATGATTCATTCAAAGAACATAATTCTATAAACATTATAGAGCTAATATGACATGCAATAGAGATACCATCATGGGAAGGTTTCATATGTTTTCTTTATGCAAGTAGGTACTATAGTTAATATTATTTTATGGGACAATCATAGAAAAGCACTTGTAGAATGGAAGGTGAAGATATTGGAGATTTTCATGTGATTTTTTTTTACCTAGGCCTATGTTTGGTGTGATATTTCACTTTGGCCTTGTGGGTTTTAAGTATGTACAATGGGTGTTTGGTTTTAAGCCCCTAATTACATGATAAAGTAATAAGCGATTAGCCCCTATGGTTGCATGTGGTTGTGGGAGTGGCTCATAGGTTACATGCTAGCTGCAAGGTAATGCTTTATATAGATCATTTAGTTGGATGCATATTATATATGGTTTTGTATGTGGGGTTACAAGTAGTGAACATACGTTTCATGTACCTATGTGGAAAGACACATACATTATATATTATTGAATATTAAGTGAGAGAATATTAGGTTTTATGTGTTCTAATGACCTTGTATATCATAAGGTCTAATGTAACTTTATATTTTTGGAATGACTAATATATATGTATCTCTAAGAATCATGGAGTAGAAAATTTGGGAAGCTCATGTGAGGTTGGGGATATATATTTTATTATTATTTGGGACTTGGAAAGTAGTCATTAATGAGATGGTTACATAGTATATTAACAGATTGATATGGAGGCATCGTAGATTGTTTCTTGTTGTGTTGTGTGGTACCTCCAAAAATTTAATATTGGTTTTATCCATGGAAGGAATGATGTGTTATCATAGTAAATTTTTGAATGGTTATTGTTGGGAATACATTGTTTGATTGGTTAAGCAGGGAAATGGCCCTGACCTGAACAAATTAGTACATCATGATAAGAACAACAGGTGGTGAGAAAAAACAAAAATAGGAAGCCCACCACACTTTCCCCCTCCCACAAACAAAATGCTTAACCAATTCCCATACGATTAAACATAGTAGTTCTATCATAGGAATCAAAATATCTTAACCTAGCATTACTAGCATCCTTCCCTATCCATCTAAAATACTTATTAACATCTATCATAGAGTCCCTACTAAAAATATAAACATCATGAGAGATATTTAAGTTCTGGCCCCAGTGGCCATTACCAGTAATAATAGTCTTAGAAAACACAATAGAAAAAACCATCAGAACAAAAAGAAAAGACAACACAATGAAGCAACCATGTTATGCTTCCTCGACCAGCTTCCAAGCATTTATCAAGTCTTCAACAATGCCATTCATTGTTGCCTTCAACTCCATCTTTCTAGCCAAATTCGTGCCATCATTCGCTACTTTTTTCTTTTGCTACTTTTTCATTTTTCCCATACTAGAAATAGTAGCCATAACAACCTTTTTCATGACAACATCAACCACCAAGTACACACTCTTAACCGCTTCTTCCAAGGTTTGAATTTTACTATCATTTCCTTGTTTTTTCATACTTTTCTCAAGAGCCTGTAGTCTATCTTCAATTATACTCGTCACCACATCTTCGAGGGCTTGAAGTTTGTTGTCCTCCACCTTCTCATGTATCCTTTCTTCCAGGACATGCATCCTCTCCTCCAGTCTTTTAATCCTCTCATTCCCGTCAACTTCAGCCTTGTCTTCCTCTTTGCCTATTTTTTCTTCCTTCTCCAGATTTTCTGTAGCATTTCCTTCCTCCTCCTCCCTAGCCATCTCATGATGTGAATCCTCTACCTTATCTTCATCACCCTTACCATCCTCACTTTCCACTTCCAATTCCTCCTTAGCTGAGTCACCACCCAAACTATTAGGAATCTCTTAAGTTGAAGAATCAATATCTTCCTCTTCTTTCTTTTCCTCACTTTCTTGCGGACTGTGGGTACTTTTCTCCTCAGGGCTCTGCAAATTTTTGTTACTTTCCTGTCCATTCGATGCCACCAAAGTCAGTCTCTTTGACCTCCTTTCACTGAGGTTTGAGCCTTCCATCTCATTATCATCCTGTATGGTAATCATGTCCACCTCTTCCCTTAGTTCACACAGAAACAATTTCCTCTTCTTTTTAGTCCCCATCTCCATCAAAACATCCTTTCTTTTCTCTGGCGTTATCATAAGTAAGTCCTTCCACATGGCAATATCAAGGCTTTGGGATTTTTTACTGGGTTTTTTAGACTTGGGGTGGGGAATGTCTTCTAGAAGCTCAATTTTCATTGAACTTTGGGGTTTTGGGTCTTCAATCGACTTGAGAATAGGATTTTTCTGTGGGGTCTTAGAAAGCACAAATTTGCAAATGGCTCTTATGAGGCCTTGGTGTAATGGTGGATTGGCCCCATGTGTAAGACTCTGGCTCAGGGATGAAAATAAAAAGAAAGGCAAGTTGATTTTTTCCTGATGTCTTATGTGGTTGAGGATAGAAAAGTGGTATCTATGGACGAACTAGTAGCGCCCTTTGAGGGTAAAATATTTCATAACAATGAAATAAACATTATGATATGGAGGTGGCAATTTAACCCTAGAGGAACCATTTTGAAATCTTTCAAGTTTTTCCTTCAAAAAAATTCTCAAAATAGTCCTGATACTTACCGTTGCTAACCTTAGCAACCTTTGTTCCTTCAAAAGCTGAACTCATCGCTTCCACAATCAGCTTTGCATCCACCTTAAACTGGAGCCTGCCCAGATTAACTTCACCATCTCACCAAGCATTAGCAAACTTGTAGCTGAGTTTTTCATCGTATCCCTCCATTGCAATGAAATATGGAGTGAAACCTGCTTGCTCAAAAAGACCCCAGAGCTCCTCATTGTTGTAGAGCGAATCAAATTTGTGAGGTTCAGTACACTTCCTTGGGCCTCCCATTGTGCTATCTGGGCTATGACAAATTTTAGGAACGAGAAGGAAATCACTTCTATTACCTTTGGTGTCCTTAACACTAGCAACAGGTAAATCCACGCTCTTAGTTCTAATGGTGATTCAGTGACTGTTCATTTGAAATGCATTCGGCTTAGGGTTTTTTTTACAATGCATAGAAGAGCTCACTTCTCGATTATCACCTTTTCGCCTTTCATCATTATTACTAGCGACGGCTCCACCTCCCTTTCTAGCAATGATAACACTTCTTTTATTCCTTCTTTTATTATTGTTATAAACACTAGTCCATCTGTCACATTGAAGATCAGACTTGAGATTTTTCCTCATGCAATATATTTCCTTAATTAAATCTTTCATGTCAAGATACAAACAACTATCATCTGGTCATCCTTTCCATATTTGGCTTTTCCTTTTATTCGGACTTGGAAATCCTTTTACAACATGCCTCCGCCAACATCCAGTCAGCTTTCCAACTTGCCTTCGCAGGGTCCACATCCTCATAAGTCGTCTCACCCCACAACTCTTATTAATAATTAAAATTTCCATCTTCATAATTTCTTACTTGAGTATTTTTCTGTAAGTCTATCTCTCGCTAAGACTTCTTTAATTTGATTAGGAAGATTATAGAAGTCCCAATTTATTAAAATTTCCTGATTTATTCCTAGGTTGGCCATCACATCTGCCGCCTTATTACCTTCCCTCAAGGTGTGGCTGATTTTAACACATTGAATCTCTTGCAACATACTTTTGCAAGCTTCCAATAGATCTCTAATTTCCCAAGGAATATTTGCCATGTTCTTGAGATAATCTATTATCAACTTTGAGTCTCCTTCTATAATTACCTTGTTGTACCCCTCTTGTTTGAGAAGTCTAACTCTAATCCAAACAGTAGATGCCTCAGCGAAGTTGTTTGTTGTTGTTCCTAAGCCTTTGTTGTATCCAGTCAGATAGGCACCCTTATCATCCTGTATTACTCCACCAGCAACAACCCTTCCAGGATCCCCCTTTGAGCAACCATCAAAGTTGCATTTCACCCATTCAGGATCTAGGGGGATCCGGACAATACTCCTTCTAATAAGCTGTTTTAGCCAGTTTACATTATTTAGGTCATGGGAGAGCTCCCATTGCTATTTTATGCTTAGCTCTTACTGTGTTGGATTTTTCTTAGCCTAATTGTACATGCAACTTTCCACATTTTCTTGAATTCATCTTTTAACAATTAGACATAGCTCCTTACTAGTCCTTGCAGTATCCCTAAACACCCTATTATTTCTCTCTTTCCACAAGCCCCAAGCTAGAAACGGGTGAATCTATCCCCACAAATCATTAATTATATTGTGGGAATAAGAGCAAAAGCTCCATCCTTCCACCAAGATTTGAACATTGGCAGGAAAAACCCAATCCACCTTCAGAATATTGAGAAAAAATCCGTAGACTTCTTGGGCATAAGAACATTGAAAAAACAGATGCATGACAGATTCCTCTTCTTCATTACAAAGGCTACATCTATTGACAAGGTACCGACCTCTTTTCTTTATATTTTCTATAGTGAGGATCTTACCATGTATAACTATCCACAGAAGCAGTTTACTTTTTGGATAAGATTCTTCTTCCAGACCTTGAGCTAGTCAAAAGATCCTAAACCTGAGTTTGCTACATCAAGGACTCATAGGCTAATTTAACTGCGAACCCGCCAGTAGCATTTTTTGTCTAGATCCATTCATCCTTTCTGTTTCTTGAGAAGAGGTCAGGATTTCCTATTTGTTTCATAAGTAGGTCAATAGCAGCATCCCAATTTTGTTGTCTACTTCCCCTGAGAACAACATTGTTTAGGTAGTCTTTGAAGCTTTTCCACCTGGGTCACAAACCTTCCCACACTAGATAATTAGAAACTTTTTTTTCCAATTACACTTTTCAGTCTCAATCTGATTTGTTGCAGATCTTCAGAGGCCGATAGTGGGGTCAGTGTGGACCAGGAGTCTTCCCAAAAATCAATATCAATCCCATTCCCAATCCTTATTTTTACACCTCTATTCAAGACTCCTCTAGATTTAAGAAGATTATTCCAAAACACAGATCCATGTGGAAGCTCCTTCTTCCTTAGAAAACAACTAGCATCCTTATTTTAAAGATTTTTTCCCTTAGGATTTTAGCCCAGTCCTTTTCATTTTCCAGAAGAAACCAACCCATTTTCACCACCAGAGCCTTGTTGAACAATTTTAACCTTTCGATTCCCAACCCTCCTTTCTTTGAAACACACCTTATCCCATTTAATGAGTGCCATTATTTTCCTTTCCTCCACTCCTGACCATAAAAATCTTCTTTGAATTGTTTCAATTCTCTCAGTAATGTATGTTGGTATATTAAACATTGAAAGATAATAGACTAGAATGTTTTGTAGAGAAGCCTTTAAAACCTGTATTTTTCCTGCCAAGTGCAACAATTTGCCTTTCCAGCCAGCCAATTTTTTTTGGACTTTCTCCACTATATAGTTCCAATAGTTACTATTCAGTTTTCTGGAGAAAAGAGGCAGGCCCAGGTAAGTAGTAGGTAACTCCACTTCCTAACACCCCAAAATCCCCATCACTTTATTTTTCATGACCATGCTAGTATTAAAAAATAAATTTTGCTTTTTTGGTAATTTATACACTGTCCTAACATTTCAACATATTTATCCAAAATAGATTTCCATTGTTTAGCTTCAACCACTGAAGCCTCCCCCATAAGAATTGTATCATCAACAAATTGCTGATGTGAGGCCGGGGTTAAAGAAGAAGCATCACAAAAGTCATTTAGAGACCTATTATTAAGTTATTTCTGTATGTTGCGTCCAAGAGCCTCTGCCACAATGACAAAAAGATAGGGAGATAAGGGGTCTACCTGTCTCAACCCCCTACCAGGTGAGAAAAAACCATGGGCTATACCATTAACCATGACCGAGTACTTCGGGGTAGTGACACAAGCTTTTATCAAATTGATAAATTTACTAGTGAAGCCAAATTTTTCCAAAACAACAAATAAAAAATTCCAGGAAACCCTATCATAGGCTTTGGAAATGTTTAATTTCAGAACCATACTTGGCATTTTACTGTAATCCATAGAGTGCAAGATTTCTTGAGTGTAGATAGTTGCATCCAATATTTGTCTACCCTGAACAAAACCCTTTTGATTAATAGCAATCAGTTTTCCTAAGACCAGTTTCAACCTGTTAACAATAATTTTGGAGCATATCTTATAAGTTGTGTTGCATAGACTTATTGGTCTATAATCATTCATTGAAGCAACTTCATTGGTCTTAGGAATAAGGGCCAAAAAGGTGGTATTCATCTGATTCAAGAGTCTTCCCGATCTAAAAAAGTCTTTAACAACATTAAAGAGGTCTCTAAACACAATCTCCTAGTAGACTTGGAAGAAGCTGGGAGGAAAACCATTAGGTCGAGGAGCTTTGAAAGCTCCAAAAGAGAAAATAGCCTCCTGCACTTCTTTCATAGTGACGGGCTTAGTTAAATATTTCAGGTCTTCCTCTGTGATAACATTAGGTATTACCTGCAGGAACTCATCCAATTCAAGATTGTCAACTCTTGAAAGCACTGGATAATTTGAGAAGGAGACAACTTCATTTGATATATCTTCTTCCCTTTCTAGTTTGATGCCATTAGAGGTGGTAAGAGATCTGATCCTATTTCTTCCTCTATGCTTCATAGTATATTGGTGAAAAAACTTAGTGTTCCTATCTCCTTCCTTAAGCCACTAAATCCTTGATTTCTGTTTCCAGAAAATTTCCTCCTTCTTACTTATTTTATGCCATTGGGCTCTAAGCTCCCTTTCTTTGATGCAGATATCATCATTACAATTTCCTACCTCCATTTTATCTTGGACTTCATTAATTTTAAAATTTAGGTCCCTCTTAGTAGTAAAGATGTTCCCAAAAGTGTACTCGTTCCATCCTTTAACCTTTTCTTTAATTCTTTTTAATTTATGTGTTAGCTTAAACATTGGGGTTCCAACACAAGGAAGGTTCCAACATTCCTTAATTAGATATTTGAAGTCTGGGTGAAGGGACCACATGATTTCATACCTAAAGGGGTAAGGTTTTTTAATCACCCTATCATCCCATTCTAGAAGAAGAGCATTATGGTCAGAACCCCTTCTAGGAGAGGCAGTAAGAGAGATATTCTGCATAATGTTCCAGTTAGAGGAGATCAAAAATCTGTCCAGCTTAACTTGGATGAGTTGATTACCCTGCCTTTTATTAGTCCAGGTGAAGTGAGAGCCAGTAAGAGGGACATCCATTAGTCCTGTCGAATCAAGAAAATTTGAAAGATCCATCATAGTCTTAGAGTAGTCAATAAGACCTCCTTTTTTCTCAGAAGGGTACAACGGGGAATTAAAATCACCTCCAAGCATCCAAAGATCATCTTTGTTTTTTTTCATGATTCCATCCAGCACATTCCATAAATCTAGCCTATTCAACCTTGAATTGGGGCCATAGATATTACCCATATTCCATTTAATTGAGGAATCACCATCCTCCATACAAATTAAGAGGCAGATCTTATTCTTAAATTTCAACTTGCCACTAAACCAGGAAGAATTCCAACATGTAGCAATCCCTCCAGAGGCCCCATTCACATTACTAGTTTCATAATCAGCACTAGGCCAAAGCCACTTCAGGGTTTTCTCAAAACTTTCCTTTTTCATTTTAGTTTCCTGGATCAAGAGGATATCAAGTTTCACTTCAGCTAGACACACTTTTAGCACATGCTATTTATATGGGCCATTAAGACCCCTTACATTCCAAGACAAAATCTTCATAATTTCAATGAGCTAAGGAGTAGTATCAGGCTGATACTACCCCAAGTGGGAGGTCAACCTCCCTTACTTCCTTTTTAGTTTGTTCCCTGCTAGTGAATCAAGGGTCTTTTGTTTCCCTCCTGCCACATCTTTTGTTGTTTCTTTGATTCTTGTTTCTTTTGATTGGGGTTTGCCTACTTTGCTATTTCTCCCCACATATGATTTTTTCTTTTTTCGTGATTTGGTGTTTATCCATCCTTTCTCATCTTTGCTCTGTGACGATCACTCCTCCCCCAAGGTACGATCTTTGTAGTCCTGAGTTGGAGTTAAAGGTTGTTCTTTTTGGCTTATAATTTCCCCTTCCTCGTGGACTTTAGTTTTTTCTTCTTCCTGAGGTGTTGGAGGTGAACTTGTTCCCTTGTTTTCCTTTTCTTTATCTAAATCCAGAATTTTCTCTGAAGATGGCAGGGTGGATGGTTCATTGGCAGCCTCTGAAAACAACCTTTCCAAATTTTTCTTTTGGAACATCCTTTGATGGAGAAGTATCATTCAACTCATTTTCCTGATCGGGGTTAAAGGCTTCTTCAGTGAGTAACAATTCATTATTTGGTGTTGAGGTTTCATGTTCCTTTGAACTGTTCAACAAAGACTTCAAAGGAGCATTCATTTGTGTCTCCATTTGGGGAATCTTAGGCTCAAGAGGAGCTATTTTACAAGCATCCTGTAAGTGCCCAAATTTATTGCATCCCTTACAAAATACCATAGCCCTCTCAAATTCTAAAGGCTGAACCCATTTTCCAAACTTGGATTTCAGAGTCACAGAAGTGGGTAGGACTATATTAACCTCTACGTTAACACAAATTCTTGCATAGAATAATCTTGTTTTAAGAAGAGTAACTTTTTCAATGGTGACCAAAGAACCAAAGGAATCAACTATTCCTTTAAAAACCTTTCGGTGCCAGAACTCAAGTGGCAACCCAGGGAGCCTAACCTAGGTTGGAGCAACTTTCCCCAAATCAGTGGAGGCATCAAACCCTGGTTTCCACTTGCATAAAGACAAAATATTTTTAAAACCACTATCAAAAGCCAATAATCCACCTGTTAGGACCTTTAGCATATCCTTAGGGATAATAAAGGTAAACATAAAGAGACCCTTGGGCATAAAACTTATAGAAACACTGCCTTTAAGTTTCCAAGTGTCAGAGGCCCATTTTCGTACCTGGTCTATATTGGGTCCCACGGAAAATTTCCCCACCAAGGACAACTTCAAACCCTCCAAGGCATCATTCAAGATTGCATATGGGACATCCACTTCATCCCCCACCACAATACAAAAAGTTGACATGGACTTCAAAAATGTCCTTGTCAAAGTTTGACTTCCAACAAGCTTTTCCACATAGGAGGTCATTTGGACATCTGGGCCAACACAAGTCTTGCCTTCAGGAGAAAAAAATAGGGTTGTTCAAACCCCCAGACGACGAAATATGCTTAGTGCTCGGGGGAGTTTTAGATATCCCGCTCGGAGAGGCAACATTAATCAAAGATACCATAGGATGCTTTGGTGGGGGAGCCCTCATGGGGCCCCCTCCAGGCTGATTCATCGAGTAACAAAGTAGTAGAAATTCAAAAAATCAAGCATACATGCAAAGCTTAGGGGATATTGTTTTGGATCTTCTTGTTATGAGAATTCAATAGTTTTCTCCCTCTTTTTCTTTTTCTATAGAGGCTTTTGTAATTCTTTGATTTCTTCTTCATCTTGGGAATACATTGTTTTCAATGCTTTAAACACTAGGATTTTTGTGAAGGATTTTCTTAGGGTATATTATTTTCAATCTTATTTGTGATTAATCTATTTTTCTTCTCTCATTATTTTTATTTTATACTTGTTATTTATATGTCAATACTCAAGGGATTCACATTTAAATAAATACTTTATTAGACATATGCATATTGGGTTTTTTTAAGTAGCCAAAATGTGACCTAATATATTGTATTAGTATTGGGAGAAGGGGAGAATTTAATAAATGGGATGCAAGTAGGTGTTAGGCATTCAAAACACATGAAAAAGGGAAAGGTGTTTTATAAGTGGTGTTTGAAATATCATATAGATCATTTTACATGTGTTAATTAGAGGAAATATCATTAACTATGTTGGTCTTGAAAGGATTGTAAATCAATATTTTTCTACACAAAAATATTGTATTGTGTTAGAGTCTCACAATCCTAGAGTCACTTTTTAATCCCAACTCTAATATAGTTAAAAAAATCATTGGTCACACTAAGGCAATATAGGTTCAATAAAATCCTATCCAAGATTCCTAAAACTAGTTATTGGGCACCTTTGATAATACCATGACCCTACCCAAAAGAATCACTGAGCATCTATAAAACCCTTCTATTAGCATTTAGGTTATATATATATTACTAGGGGGATTCATTATTAGAGTTGGTGTGTTGAGAATTTGAGGGTTGGGATGTATACATAATTTCAAATAAAATCTTTATGCATGATGATATATTTTGTTATAATTCATCTATTTATTTTGTGCCAAGACTTTACTATATGGAATAAAAGTCAAAACTAGTTTTGAATCAAATATAGATATTGATAGTTTCCTTGGTGGATAGGGTAGAAATAATAAAGAGATATGAAAAATATAACTTAAAGATAGGTATATAATGTGGGAGTAAATGGTGACTCCCCAACACCACTAGGAACAATTGCTAGACCAAAATATCTTCCACGAGAAAGAAAATGAAAAGAAAGCTTACTTTAACAATGTAAGATTGAATATTGGTTGAATATGAAAATGTACATGAGATGCCTTGCTTATAAAGGAAAGGTAGAGAGATAGGATTAGATAATATTAGGAAAAGTTTCTTAATCCTATGACATGAGAAAACTAACAAACTAACTACCTAGGAAACAAGCAATAAATCTAGATAAGTTCTAGGAAATCCAATTAAAATTTTTAGAAGGAATCTATATCCTAAGTAAACTTAACATGTGAATATGTCCCCTAATTACCTAGTGAGTGAATTAGCTAGGTACAAGACATTTATTCACACCAATACCCCCCCTTAAGTGCAACTTAGGGAGAATATTATTATGCAAACTATGCAAAGATGACTATGAGGATGGGTCCCGACTACTAGGCCATGTTAGGTACCCATTTATAATGTAATGCAATACAATCAATCTCTCACAAATGGAGAAAATGAGAAAACCCAATGAGACATAAATCCTTTACAAAAGAGAGAAAAACAAAACAAAATGAAGAAAACAACACAAACATGATGTATGGAGGACTCAATGATACCCCCAAGGACTACATCCATCATGTATATACAATTAATGAACCCCCCCCCATAAGAGGGACAAAGAGATACAGGATATTTCCCCCAATATGTAATCACCTACAAATATGGTTAATGTCTAAAGACAAAACATAATCCAATGCCTACAAACAATGTTTCTACCCTCAGGAAGAAGATACACCAAGTAAAAATGCAAGAATGCTTCCCATTCTAGATAGGAATTTAGGAGGAAGAGGAATCCAAATGTATGAAGATGGTGTCTCTGAAATCTTTTCATGTGTTGCCAAGTTCTTGGATGATGAAGATGATGCCACAATCTAATCAGGTACATGCCTAATCACAACAAACTGTGACAAACCAAGAACCAATGGAAACTAATCTTGAACTAACTTCAAAGACAAAAATGAAGTGAAAATAGTTGATCCATGACTATCATCAAATAGGAGAGATAGACCCTCAAATTGGTTCTCCAAATCTGCAATGTGAGACTCCACAAACAAAGAAATAATGTCTTTCAAATAAGAATCCCAATCAAGAAGACTAATAGATACCTTTTGCAATGAATCACTGGTAGTACTCAATGACTCATCAACAAAAGATGAAGATGTGATCTCAACTAGAGAAGTAGGAGCAATAGGAGAAGTCTTTGGATCATCAAGACACTCAATTTTTGCATCATATTCAATCTCCTCTAAGGTTTCATCATCATAAGGTATGTTGTCAACATCATCAAGTGGAATGAGGCAATATAAAGTAGGATCATCTAGGAATGGAGGCTTATGTGGATCTCCAAAATCCTCCCAAACTTTGGTCCAAACTATACTGTGGGCATGACATGTCTGAGAATATCTTATGATAGCTCTCATTGAAGATGTTTGCACTAAAACTAGAACCAATCAATCCTATGATATTATAATTCTTATTACCCCAAACACATTTCCTATATGTTTTTCCTGGTTTAGGAACGAGTCCATAAAGATGTGGTAAAATTTTTAGCCACCTACAAGGTATTATTATGCCTTTTTCCATGACTCATAATTATCCCTAGTCAAAACTATTACAGAAGGATGAGTTGAATAACCCATGACTACAATGATAATACACTTCTCAATTGATACAATATGAGATCAACATATACAATACATTTGAAATGAAATACAATTATTAAAACAACACTTTCCCAACTACCAAAATATCCAAGTAACTACTAGTATACCCATCGGAAAAAATCTGAAATCACAATATACCTAGAACAAAAATAGGAAAAAGTACATGGATGGTTGGATAGATCTCCTCAATAAATTTCCAATGCCGCAAGAATCATGAAAATCAAAGATTGCACGACAAGAAGTTAAGCTTGGGAGCCAAAAATGAAGATCTGACTTCAATCAACAAAAATTGCCACAAAACTGCAAAAAAAAATTAAAATAATTTCATCGTTAGAAAATTGAGCTTGTCAGCTTTCTGATGATATTTCGTTTCAAAATTTTTGCCTCTGTATGTGAAATTTATGCCAAAATGAAAAAAGCAGCTAGTTTGGTCACTTAGGGGGGCAAATACAAGGCACTGCCAAGGCTATCTAAGGGCAAAATTTCCATTTGGGAATAAATGGTGAAAATAGGGTTATCTTTTAATTATATTAGTTTATGTAGATGGGGTATCAAAATTATAAATTTTATGTGTAAAAATGAAACTAGTTGTATTCATTAGCACCATACAAATATATGTGATATGCCATTGATTTATTGAGTGAATTCCCTAGACTAAAATATAGTTGAATTGTGTTTAAATATGATATATATAAATCTCTTCTTACATGATTATTGTATAAAATCATTGTATTTAGTATCTAATTTAGTTATGAGTTTAGATACGAAAAGGTTTTCATGCATACTTTCCTAACACTAGGGTGGCACGGTGTGATAAAAAATATACCACAATGCAAATCTAAACTCTAATTGAAATGAATAATTATATTCATATAAACGATAATAAATATATAAATGTGTGCTAAAATCATAATTGAATTAGATATGAAATTTCTTAATATTAGTGAAGGTATAGCTCTAAGGTTAACTCTATGTGGTGTAAGCATGAATGAGTACACAAAAAATATAAACAAAAATAACATTTCCTTAAGCTTAATCTAGACTAATTAAATACATGCACATAAATTAGCTTAAATCAAATGAGATTAATTAACTTTCGTAGCCATGAGAATGATAAATTGAATAATTAATACAAAGATATGAAACTAAATGTAAAGGGGATTAGAGTATTGAGCTCTAAAATTGGTGTGCAAAACTAACCTTAATGAAACACTCGAATTTAAATGTCTCATGATTGCAATTTAACATTGTTTGTCTATGCTATGTCAAAAATTAAAATAGTTTGTTATTTTTTCTTTTACTTAATCTATAGGTCTTGGGCATTTGTATGGGTGCAAAATTGATTTGCGGCATGTCATTTTGATCTAGTATGATGCACAATCTTGTTTCTTCCTTTTAATCATTAAGAACTAGCTTTATTTAGAAATACTTTGGGGAGGCTACCTATCACAAGGATCAAGTTCTCCTAGGTTGACCATTTAGAAAGATCAGTTTTATTATGATGAAAATGATTGGGGACAATAATCTTCACATGTACAAAGGTTTTAGAATGATGATGTAGATTTAAATTCATTTTATTGTTTCAATTTTAGATATTTTCACAATGATTTATAAGTGAGAATCAAATAAAACTTAGATGATAAACAAATGCACATTGAACATAATTAAACACCATCACATAACAATAATTACACAATATGTATAGGTATATCAAGTTGGTTCATGATGAAATAAAATGGATGAATGAATGAATGTTTTTAATTACGTCCACGAGACCAGCCATTCTATGGGATCCATGAAATGGAACTGAAACCGCCTTTACAAAACAACAAAACAACTGATGACCCCATCGATTACTTCCTGTTGTTTTCTAACTCTTTGCTGATTTTTTTCTTCTGTTGTGTATTTTGATCGGGTAACTACTTGTAAAAAGTGGAACGTATGTCCCAAACAAAGAACGAAGGAACGTTAGAATAAAGAAATGTCAGGTGGGAAAATACAGAGGAGGAATTTGATAAGGATACTAACGGTTCTATTGGTCAGGTGCTTTATGCAGAAAGTGGAATAAACGTGATGATATCTAATTCCTTGCTTGATATCTAGCTCGTACAAAATGCTCAGTAAGAACCAACTTGAGAAATTTTTAATTATATCTATGTGAACGACATAGCTAAAGATATTTACACGAAGACTGGTTGGAAGATTTACAGATTCTGCGGCATTGACAAGTTTTGCATATTAGCTGCATATGCATAATTTATATCACCCTTTCGAAAAATTCTACTTTATCTAGGTCTGAACTGTCAAAGGAGCAAGTGGACTGGAGAACATTTAAATCAGTACAATCATATTTGACTTGTGATCAAATGTTACAAGTAGCTAACAGAACAGAATAAATCTCAAGGTGCGAATGGTGGACATGTAAGTGTATATTATTGATTTCCTCTCAACCTCAATCTTAGGACAATCTAATAGTTGCAGTAAGGTAAATTCTCTTGTCACTACTTCTCTGATTGAAGAATTAAGCTAAAAATTCATAGACAAAATTTCGAAGGATGAACTACATTTATAGAGTAGATTTATAAAAAAATTGTGGTAAGAAAAAGGTGGATAAAGAGAGGTCTAAGTCAAAAGATGGTTTAAAACTTCTTGTGAACATAGAGTGAAAATTTAGAACTTTAGAAATACGATCTATGTAAAGAAGAAATGTAGAAATAAGAAGAATTCTTCTAAAAATTTGTCTAGTGGTTGATCTTTTGATTATGAAAATGTTGTTTTGATTATTTGTGCTAGGATGTCTAATCATGATTCATGGTTTGTTGATTCAAGTGTGTCATATCATATGACTTCTCATAAGGAGTGATTCTCATCAAATAGAAAATATGAGGGTGGTGAGATGTTCCTTGGTGACAACAATTCATGTCAAATTGTTGTTAAAGGGAAGGTAAAACTTGTGTTTAGTGATGGAAGAGTAAAATTTCTCATAGATTTGTTGCAAATTCTAGGATAAACACAAAATTTACTTAGTTTCTAAAATAAATGATGTTGGATTGTATGTCACAATTAACACATGTGGTTGTAGGTTGGCTATAAGGAATATTGTTCTAGTTAAGGGATCCTAGTGTGGTACTTAGTTCAAGCTTGATGCATCTACTTGGTTTCTAGAGTAATTATCATTTAACTACTTTTATGTCTACATATTTAATGGAAAACTTGTTTAGTAGCACAACCCATTTAATGTCTACATATGGCTTGTGAGGGAAGTCTTGAATAGAAGGTACTTGTGTGGGTCAATTTTGATATGTGCTTAGTTTTGTGACTTGGCATGTAGTGTTGCAAGTTCTATGAGATGTTCAAATGATAGTGAGACATGATTTTTCCATGGGAATATAATTAATATCATAGCCCACTAATGTCTTATTGATGTAGCATATGACACATTCATTCCCTTCTATATCATGTTGTGCTAAGCATTCCCCCAAGGTGATTGAAATTGTACATATATAGAGAAGTATGTATTGTCCCTAAATAGGTTCCATAAGGATTATTGATGGCGTGATATACTCTTGGGTTTCATTGAAGGCCTATTAGCATGATTAATCTCATTGAAAGCTAGTATTAATCTTAAGGATATGGGAGAATAGTTGGCATTTGTCTACCAACTATGATATGAACCTTCAAATGACCTAGAATTTTCCTTGGACAGTATGTAGTGTTTGAAGTTGTATGGATGTGGCATTTTTGTTATAGTGGTGACCTTGTTAGAGTCCATTTCTATGTCTTAATGATAGATGATGAACATTAGAAGTTTTCTTTATGTGATAACAAAAACACTTTTCTTTGGATTTAGCCACACCTTCTATTCCCTCAAATGATCAAAGATGAACTCTAGAACCTATGGGTGTTCCTCCCTTTTTTTGGTTTTTCTCATTATATCATCCACATAATCTTCCATTATGTCATGAAGCATGACATGCAATATCACACTCATGGTCTATTGATATGGTGTTGCTCCAATATTTAACCCAAATAATATTAACTGATAATGAAATATACCCTAGGGTGTAGTGAAATTTATCTTTTGTTAATCTTTGGGGGTGATTTTAATATGATTATATATAGAGAAACCATCCACAAAGGAAATAATCTCATGTCCTACTACAAGGACAATGATAATGTTTATATTTGGTAGTGGGAAGTCATCCTTGAGAAATGCTTTATTGAGGTCTCTAAAATTTATGTTTAGAAATTCAACCATATATTCCTAGATAAGTTTATGGAATGTGAATTCAATGGATTTCCTCAAGTATATTTACATTTTGGATTTGAGTGACGATTTGGTTGTCCATATGGAATTATAGAAAAAAAATTATACTTATAGATTATTTTCACATTATGGGTTTCTTGTTGTTGAGGTCACTATTTATTTTCCTAAATGTGCATTGAGTTAGTCACCCTATCACTATGTTTTTATTTGAGTTAGTTTAATTATATGTTTTATGGGATGAGGATTCAACTTGTGAATTGCACATATAATTAGATCTAAGAGGTTTAGTAGTGTGTTTTTCCATAGTTTTAAAATCAAGATTTAGTGATGGGTAGCATCCATAATTTTTATTGTTTGTGGTGAGTTTGAATTAACTTTATGTATTTTTCTAAAGGTTTCTTTGTACTTTGGGAAATAAGTGAGTAGATTGGATGGGTTTGATTTGAGTATGTTTGATCTAATTTTATTTCAATACCTTAGGTTTTCTTTAGGATTAATGTGAATGGTTTATTTTCCTACTTAAAATAGGAAACGGACATGAAAATATTGTTTTGAAGTGAATGGTAGGATGGTTAACTTCCCTACTTAAAATAGGTAAAGTTCCTAAGTAAGATTGATTTGGATTTCCTACTTAGGATAGACAAAGTTCCTAAGCAAGATCCAATTCAAGAATAATGGTTGGATTTTTTTAAGGTCTTGATTTTAAACTTGATGGGGATCTGAGATTATGGGGTTTTATTGAGCTTATATTTGGATTGTGAAAGGTGGATTAATACCTTGGGTTGTTGAATTTTTTTTGAGATTAGGACAATGGTTTATATATGGATTGTAGTTTAGATTTTTGGATGTTGTGTGTAGTTTCAACCTTAGCAAGAGGGTTTTTTATAGTAGCCTATTCAAACTCCAATGTTGTATTTTGAGGGGGATTTTTGCAAAAAAAAAAAGGATTTTGAGGATATGCATAGGTTTCTCACAATAGAACATGTCAAGAACATAAAAAAATTAGATTATTGAAGTATGAGTGTCAATGATAGTAAGCTCACCAATATTTTTTCTTTAATAATGGTGTGTAGGGCCCATTTTGAGGCACTAACCATTTTTATCACCCAAAATTTCTCTATAGCACAACAAGAGAGCATAGATGACCTACACACTCATTTCCAGAGGCATGAAGTGAGTGACTTCTTGGAGTTAACAATTATCAATACTTTATAGTCAAACATAACCAATAGGTCATATCTAAGCTTATACACTATTACTAGGGGATGTCCTTGATATACCTAATAGTATGTGAGGCTCAAGTCTCTATAATTGGAGGCTATTTATAATGGATTTGTACAAGAGGGAAACCCACTCTCCTTCACTTTTCTAGGTATAAATTTCTTACAAGCTTTCCCTAATGATAATTTTCCTCCCAATCAAATTTTGACAATTCTCTAAGAAATTTTTGTACCCCACTAGAACATAAGTGTTTAGGTCATCCTATTGGTTATGAAATCCAAGCTAGACCCACTATGGGAAAGAATGTCTACGCTCTTTTGATCTCCAAGGTCACCTTGTAATGTGGGGAGAGATCACACACACTTGACTCTCTTAGGTTCCAAGCTAAGCAAATGAGAATAAATTATTATTTTGATCTATAAGATCACTTTTCAATGTAGAAAGAGAGAAATACACCAAGGTATCCTCACAAAAATAACAAACAATATTTTATTTGCCTTACAAAATTTAAGTGTGCAACTATACTAGTGGGAAAATATGTGTTGTTATACAATCCAACCTAAAAAATTGTTTTAGTAGTTTGATTAAGGTCTTGGACATATGATTTACCTACAAAAATTAGCTAGTAACAACAATTTACACCTACAATTAGCACAACAATTAGTGGAATGAAAAAATCTATTTCAAAACACATGCATTGATAAAAAAGTAGACATGCTAAAACATAAAGGGAATATGTAAAAATAAAATAGAAATAATGAAAGGGATATTTTTGTTGGTGTAAATAGAGACATTATCTATCTAGGTAGCTTTTAGTCTACCTAGGAGAGTCTTATTCATACTATTTAAGTCTCAATTTAGAGAATTTTATCTTTTCTCTCACTTTGTATGGTTGAGATATGTATCCTCATCACTTGAGAAACCTATTGCATGCATACTTACCACTTACACACTTTTCAAGTGGGCTCACAAGTGTTACACCTTTGGAGGGGTAGTTAGTCATTTAGTCCTACCTTCTTACCTCCTCATCTTTTTCTATATAAGCAAGGGTCTCCATAACTAATTTTTTTACATTTCTACTTTGAAAAAATTTGTTGGTGTAGGTTTTTATTTTCCCAATGGGTTAATTTATTTTCCCTTAGTCCTAGATTTTTCCTACACTTTTATTAAGCTTTCTTAGGATAATTAAGTGAGTTTATTACTAGGAGATAAGTGATGTGTTGTCCCCTTCCTTAAAGGGTGGAACACTTTTCACTTTTGGTGGCATCCTCCACTTTTTGTGGTTGATTCCTATTGGTTTGATTTGCCACCTCCATCCTCTCCTTAGTTCTAAATAAACTTACTACCTAGATTGTATTTGCATCTTCTTGCAATCTTTTGCATTCATTCATTGATTCAGTGTGGAAGCTCTTAATGTAATTCTATCATATCGATATTACATAATCTCTCAAATTCCTAGTTTGCATTCTGTATGTTTTTCAAGTTTATGTAACTTTGATTTTCTCTTAAAACGTTCCTTGTTCAATCTATTTCAGATTTCTAAAAAAAATTATTTTCACAACATACAAGGAATAAATTTATTGGAATTGATTACTATTTTTAGAGTTATGCTAGAAAATATTTTGGACATATTTTGTGGTTGATTTTTTTTTTTAAATCATCAACCTCTTTCTATGTTCTTAAACTTTAAAAATACATCACTTCTTCTTGTTGTCTCCTTCTTTTATCCTTTTAATCATAATTTATAAATTTTTCATGGTCATTCAAGCGTAATCGATCCTCAAATCTCTCTTGAAAACCTTTGAAAATACTTTTTTCTCTTTACTCCTTTCTTTTTTGTGGTTTATATTTTTTTATGGATTATACTTGGCGAAATGGAAAAAATCAAGGACCTTGGAACCTTCTTGGGGAAACAAGGAAAATCCATAACCTTAGAACCTTCCCAAGGGAATGAGGAAAATCAAAGACCTTCAAACCTTCCCAAGGAAATAGGGAAAATTAGGGACCTTGGAACCTTCTTAGGGAATTGAGGAAAATCAAGGAGCTTGGAACCTTCCAAGGGGAATAGGAAAAAATCAAGGACCTTAAAAAATTCTCAACAAATGTGGAAATCAAGGACCTTGAAACCTTCTTGGGAAAATGGGGATAATCAAAGATCTTGAAAATTGGTGTAATGTTACAATGTCCTTGAAGCCTCTAAAAACTTTAAAATCTAAAAAGGAAACTTTTTACACAAACAAAGGTCTCATACATTTATTTACAAGGACCCCATAGCCAATTTCATTAAGGAATTTTAAATAGAATATTTTGAATGAACACCTTTAATCAATTTGGGGAATCAGGGAAGCTTGGGAACTAAGAATACTTTCCGATGTACCTAAGACCTCTAAAAACCCAAAAATTTGATAAGGCCCAATTTCACACAAACAAAGGTCTCATCACTCAACATTGATTTCACAAGCACTCCATGGCCAATTTCACTTGGTAATTTTAGATATAATTTTTTTTTCATTAACACTCTTAGGGTATTTGAGGAACCAAGGGAACTTGGTAACTAGGGATGTGTTCCAATGTCCCTAAAACCTTCAAAAACATAAAAATACGAAAATTATAATTTTTAAATAAACAAAGGTATCACCATTTAACATTGATTTTATGAGACCTCGCCTATTTTATGATCTTGTTGACTCTATATTTCATTCATGATATCATGTCTCTTGTTCAACTTTTTCATGTGTTTTTATGACTTGACATTATACATGAGTTTTATGAATGATATTTGTTTCATATACATATATGTTTTTCTTATGTTTCTATGATTTGTCTTTGTTATCATGTGTTATCGATTATATTGGGGATTTCAATAAATTATTACTAGTGGTAGTGATATAGTGAATATCAAATGATTACATTATGTGGATATGTGAGTAGATATTATTGAGATGATATTTGATAAGTTAGATGTTCACTTATGATGGTTTATTCTCTTAAACAATTTCTATATGATCTCATAAATGATTATTGTAGATTTTAGAAAACAACAATTGTTCAAAATATTACTTTTAATATATGTTAGATTCTTTAGCTATTATTATTATTTCTTATGATATACTAACACTTTTGGTTGAGTGAGTATGTAAAATTTTTCAATGGTATTTTGGGTCACTTATTGGCTAGCTACTTCCTTTTTTTATTTTAATTTCCCTTGTGAGTTATCTTGTTTAGTATTTTTCCTTTTTGTGATTTATGTGTTCCTTATGTTATGTTAATTAAATTCAATTTTTATAATCCTAAATTCTCCCTAGGTGCTAGATGTAGGTGTAAGGGGTTTTTTTCACCTCAGGAATATGATGTATAACAAGGAGGAAAACTCCAAACCAACACAATTCCAACTATTTTCAACAAAACTTCATTCACCAAAACCCTAACTAGGGTGATTCTTCATACAACCACTTAGTTTCCTTTGTAGATTTGCAGACCTCGTTACTTGGACTTATCTTGCAAAAATCTCTTTCAACTCACAAACCATTCACTTTTTTAGACACCCTTTAAGGCCTTCAAAAACATATCTCAAAATCTCAATAGGTCACTTTGGACCAACACCTCCAAAACAACACTGCTACGCTATCCTCCTTGGCCAATTAGGCCACTTTTACAAAGCATCCACCATGAAATCTTTACTCTAACCACAAAAACTCATTCCTTGACCTTGAATAGGCTTCAATAACCATGAATCAACAACTTTAATCCTCCAAAACACCTTCCTAACTACCAAACCAATAAACCCTTTTTTTTACTAGTTTTGGAAGGGTTTAATGAAACTATACATTCCCAGCCTCATTTCTCATTTAAAACACCTCAAAAACATTTAATTATGTCTGCACATGCTAAATGCACCATTCCCCAACCTTACTCAATGCAATTTCACCATACATCATCTCTTAGCCACCATTTTGGCTCAATACTTCAAGCAAATTCACTCAGGGCAGCATCAAAAACTCAACAAACACTCCTCCTTGCTCTTGGAAACCACATGGATTCCTATTCCTACCTTAACTCACCCATTCCACCAAGCTACAGAGATATCTAATGGTGGAATGGGTGTTCAATCTATTTTTGAGTTCCTACAAACCCTTAAACAAGGTTTTGCAATATGTATGCAGAAAATTGGCCACTAAACCCTTAATTCTTTATGAAATCAAGTCCCAAAAAAACCAATGGGAACTTAACACATATCTCCACTCAGTTCAAATAATTTTTTCTCAAAAACCTACAGTACGAGCCCGTACAAAATCCTACAATAGTAATTTACAATCAAAATACCAGAAAACAGTGTTCTTTTGATTGATACAACTTCAATACAATTCTCTAACCTCTTTTTCGACTTGAGAGAGGACTTTTTAAACTTCTAACATCAAAAGAAAACTGACTCAATCATCACAACTTCCATTTGAACCAACTTGACCATTGGTATTCCAACTTTGAGCATTTTTTGCATTTTTACATGACAACTTTTAACAAGACTAGCAACTTTTTGCAAAATGACACCAAACTTGACAAATTGACCAAAACCAACTAAAAAATACTTATTACATAAGAAAGTGGTCTATCATGACCTTATTTTATTGTCCAAAACTCAAACTCCTAAAAACCTATCACTTGACCAAACTTGTAAAATTGAATCCACATGGTGCCCCTGCACCATACTCCTGGCCTAAAACGTTCTCAAGTCCCTTGAGAAGTTAATTTGCACTTTTTCCACACCATCTTTGTGATCTCCAATAACCTTGACATCTATTACCCATTTCCAATGAGTTCAAATTTGGAAACATGCATCATCTTTTTGCCTTGACTGGTTCATTCTTTGGATTTGTTGTCCTATACTTATATGTGATTTTTCCTTTGTGTTGCACCTGGAAATATTGCCAAAGTGGTTTCTATTTTTGCTACCATACCTTCTTGTATCTTGTAAGGCTCTGCCTTCTTCTTGTCTCTCCTTGTGTAATCAAATCTATCCAACTTGCTTTGTAAATCACCGTTCATCTCTACCATTTTACCTTTCATATCTTTCGTCAAATCCTTTTCCTCAAGAACCTCTGTCTGATTAGGTTTCCAAACCTTTGTACCATCATATTTATAAACTTTTGTCTTGACAGTATTTAACTGCCCTCTAACCTCCTTTACATTCAATGGACAAACTATTGTCCCTACCACAATTTCATCATGCTTTTCTAACTCATTTTTAGTCTTCACAAGGAATTCATCCTTGACCTTCTCTGTCTCAAACTTGGACACCAAAATATCACCTTCTTTTCTTCCTTCCATCACTGCATCATCCTTCAAAGTTATCTTCCTAGCATCTACAACTTTTGCAATGACTTCACACTCTTTGTTTCTCTCTTCCTCAAGCTTCAAAAACTCTTTCTTTCCAAACATGATGACTTTTGTTTCCTTACCCTGTTCCTTCACATCTTTTTGCAATTGTTTTAGTGTGAAAGTATTTTCATCCTTTACAATGGTGTAAGTATTAGCTCTTCCATCATAAATGACATGTCTATCAAACTTCCATGGCCTTCCAAGTAGTAAATGGCAACAATCCATTGGTAAAACATCACAAAGTATCTTATCTCTATATACACCAATGCTAAACTAAAAAAAAGCTTGTTCATTCACCAAGATAGACTAATTATCATTCACCCAAGATGCTTTATATGGTGTTTCATGAGGCACTTTTTCCAATTTCAATTTATCTACCATTTCATTTGACACCATGTTATCAATAGAACCAGAATCTATCACTACCTTACATACCTTTCCTTTGAATTTACAAGTGGTCTTGAACAATGTCCTTCTTTGTGTCATCTCCTTCTCCTTGGATGATTTCAAGAGTTGTCTTCTCACCATGAAAGATTCTCTCGCTTCTGGAGCAGCAAGTTGACTAGGAGAATGAACACTCTCACAATCATCCTCTTGAACCAATTGGACTCTTTTATCACCACCACTTGATGTAGAACCTTGTTTTTCAGGACAATTGTATGTTGGATGACCAAAATGATTACAATGATAGCACCTACCTGAAAATGTGTTTGAACTTCTACCTCCACCAAATCTTCCTCTAGAGCCTCTTAATCCACCTCTTTTATCAGCAATTTGTTCTTGTCCTTTGTGTGCATCTTCTTGGCTTTCATTGAATTTCCTTGAAGTAGAAAATGATCCTTTTCCTCTTGAAGTGTTTCCTCTTCCTCTATTTTTCTTTTCTTTCCTTCTTTTCACCTT
>VDFB02343077.1:0-10548 GCA_007258455.2 Sequoia sempervirens | reverse complement strand
GGGCGTCCTGTGATCTCCCATCAAGTTGTAAGTCAAGGCAATTGACCTACTTTTCAATCTATTTACTTTCCTGTCAACCCATGCCCTGGTGAATGTCATAACTGGGATGGAAAGAGTATCAAGATCAGCAACCTCGGGCTCTGACCAATCTATAGGCGGAAGTGGAGTATCTCGAACTGCTGCATAATCCGGGTGGACTACATCCATATCCTCATTAACCTGGTCCGGAACTGGAACTACCTCACACTCCCTGATCAGAGTAATCGGCAACCTAGAAAACATTCTCTTCCTTACTTCAATTTCATCAACTGCATCAGCCCAATAATCTTCTATGGTGGCCTTATGTTTAAACTCCTCCGACAGAACCCAACTGATGTTATGGTGCGGGTCATAGTGCTGTCGGCTTGTATGATATGAGAAGTGATAAAATTGAAGCTCACTCTCAGCTTCCCTAGCTGCCTGTATCGAAGGACACACCTCATCCGAGTTGCCCATTACAATCGGAAACTCTATCCCCCCTTTCTTTTTCTTCTTCTGGATTTTGTCAAAAGCAAGCAATTGTCTGGATATCTCTAGCATTATTATCTTATCTGTTGGGTACTTAGGCAGCCTATATGGGTATGACGAGAAACCTTGCAGCCTAATGTATGAAAATCTTGGAAACTGTATAAACCAGCACCCATACCTCTCAATTAGCTCCTGGGCATCTCTAGAGATTCTGTGGTGTAACCTCTCCTGAAGCAGTCTCGCGATGTACATGGTGAATGAATCGTTGACACGCTTGTAATAGGTTGTGCTCGACAGGTGCAACTGTGTACACGCCTCATGGATTTTGAATTGGTGAGAGCCACAACCGATGGGTTCCTTGTAAGAAATCCCCCTGTACCTCGTCATCCGTGCCAATATGTAAATAAGATAGGAGCTCATGTAAAACGTTTTAGTCCTTCGCAAGCTCAGGAGTTGCTCATGTATGTTATCGCTGATCATCTCAGCCCAATTGACATAATCCTTTCCTTCAAACACCAGGTTGATGTAATAAAACATCCAAGGCTCGAAAATGTAGGACTGTGGGCAACCACCAACCCTGCTCAGCAACATGATGAGATCACAATATTCTTGTTTCAGGTCCTCCGCTATGATCTGCTTCGGCAACTTTGCACGAGATGGCCTTGGAGTGCTCATCCAGTGAGTGTTAATTGTATCCATGCACCGTTCAAAAGTAGAAGCATACATCCGCTCCGCTCGCTCCCTGGACTTGTAAATCATGTTCCTATGTACCGGGATCCCGAAAGCTTCACCAATGGCCGCCGGGGTAAGATTGGCAAGCACTTGGCCTTCGTGACATGATCGACCGTGTTCTTTTCTCAGAATAGCCATGCGACTCCATAATCAACTCCGAACACTGAATAGCTGGCGGAAAACCAGCAGCTGCATACAATCCACTGCGGACGATGTTGTGCGAAGTGACCGAAGCCCGATGACTTCCAATTCCAAACAGCCTGTTCTTGAAGGTCTCCAAGTTGATGTAAACACTCCGTGTTAGTATCCGCCAACTTGCTCTTTTGAAATAAACTGACTTGCATGAATGTTTTGCTGAGCTTGATCGTGAGCCTGTCGAGGCACCATTGTCCTTTCCGGTTGTCCTCGCTTCAGCCATCTGCAACATAACAAACATTCATCAGCAATTAAATTTAATAAAATAAGGCATGATAGGGGCTGCAGTCGAATTCTAGAAGCTGCAATAACTCCCGTGTTTGCAAACCTCAGCTTCTTCTCTTGAATATATTCGAATTCCGACACTTAGAACAGATTTCTAAGTGAACTTTGATGACTTTATTTTACTATCAGCAATCAGCAAGTTGAACTTCTATGACTTTACACTTCGAACCAGCAATCTCACACTAGCAAGTTCGTGCTTTTCTCTTCAAGGCGTCCCTTTAACCAGCAACTTCAACTCAAGCAAATCAGATTTCAGCCACTAGCAAGGTCGTACCTCTTCTAAGCAACTTCAATCTTCAGCAAACACTTCTCTACTCAGCAACTCGTACCTCTCAAGCCACTAGCAACTTCCTTAATCAGCAAGGACGTCCTCAAATACTTCAGCAAATACTTCTCAGCAACTCAAGGCGTACCACCCTTAACTGCAAGTTTGATCAACTCTCAAGTGCGTCTCTTTAGCAAGCTCAATTCCTCAGCAAAATTCGAACTTCTTCAAGCTCACTCAGACTTAGCAAATTCGCCCTTCTCAGCTGTGAAAGTGAGTGAAAAACTTGCTCATTTTATAGCTAAAATTCAAATTCTAGAAGACGTTAAATTTAGCCAGTGCCATTAAACTCCACTACTCCACTTCAAGAATTCGAATTTTCCCTCCCTGGTGTTTCTGACACTTGTCTCCAGTCGTCGGGAATATTATTCTTCTAGAAACTTGACTTTGACTGGCGTTCTGGATCTTGCTTTCGAAAATTCGATTTAATTCATCTTCTCTTAACTCACCAGCCGGAGCTCTGTCATTTGAATTCGAATTTTTAACTTCATCATCTGCTCTGGAAAATTCATCTTCGAAGAATTTAAACAAACTTATCTAGGCAACTCCCTTCAGATTCATCATTCGAAGAAAATTCATCTTGAAAACTCATTTTATTCAAATTTGCCTTAGAAAATTTAAAATTTTCCCTTAGGAAAATTCACAATTCGAGCACTGATCAAATTCTTCACTGAAAAAGTGTCGGCGAAGCTCAGAAGACTTGGAAATCCATCATTCATCGCAAATGTTCAGTACCCAGAAGCAAATTTTCTTCAGAATGCCTCGAATTCATGGGTACCCAACGAACGGGTTCATTTAATTTTTCGAATTTGAACCTTAGAAAAAATATTATTTTCACCATTTAAACTCTTTCTTCGCCCGTGATCACTTAGTGTTGTTCTGACTTCTTGAAAAAATTTGAATCATCTTGTATTATCATCGTCTCTGACTTCATCACTGAGAAGATTTGCTCGCTTCGGAAAATTTTATCATCTTGGTTCTAGGCGTATTTTCCAAGGAAAATAAATTTGCCTTAGAATTTTTTTTTTTAAAATCATCTTGCACTTTTGAAAACTTGCCTTAGAAAAATTTGATTGCCAGTGGAGAGGAAATTTCTATCAACTTCATTCAGAAGAAACTTTACATTCCCGGCACGCCTTGTACATTTTATCTTCACTTCACACCATATCACTTCACACTTCAGAAAATATTCATTTTAAAAGCCCAACGCCTTAGGCAAATTTTTCAATACTTAGAAAATATTTTATTTCCACTCGAGGCGCCTAGCACACCACCTTCAAACATTTCAATGCCTTAGAAAATATTTAAAAAACATCTTATAACTCCCTTCAACACAGGCGCACACTCCACTTAGCATTTTATTTTCAACATCTTCAAATATTTTCTAACACCTTATATCACCCTCAACGCCTTCAAATATTTTCTAACACCTTAGGCGCCTTACATACTTGGAGAAAAATCACGCCCCACTCACCTTGGGCGCATTTTGCCTATGGAGGAGGATAACGCCTAGCCTTTTACCCTGAGTTTACCACGCCTAGATAACATTTTTACCTTACTTACCACTTTCATTCACCTTTTACCTTCCAAACATGGGCGCATTTCCTTGTAGGAGGAGGATGACCTTTCAACTTCTTGTTTTTGTCCTCATGTGAGCTCATTTGGGCGCATTTAGGAGGGTGAGGAGGACGAGTTTGCAAGCTGGGCGCATTTTGCATGTGATGAAGGATAAAAACTTTGACTTTTTGTTGACCCCTTGCAACCTTGGGCGCATTTCACCCCTGCTGGTGGATGAACACTCCAACATCCTTGGGTGACTCTTCACCTTCCACGTTTTGTCTTGACATGGCCCAGTTTGGGCGCATTTTGGCCTTGGAGAAGGATGAAAATGTTTGACCTTGTTGACTTTCCTTCATCTTGGGCGCATTTTGCCTTGCTTGCAGGATGAACTTGTATTTTGATGTGTGAGGCGGATTTTCATGCCTTAGAAACTTTTTAAGCTTTTTCCCTCTTTCTCCTTGGGCGCATTTGGACCCCTGAGCAGGATGAAATTTCGTTGACTTTCTTTTGACTTTCCTACCCTGGGCGCATTTTGCCCTGTGTGAAGGATGAACTCACATTTTCAAAAATTTTCTACGCCTCTAGCTGAGATGGGCGCATTTTCCTATGCCTGCTGGACGAGACTCCAGACTTAGACGAATTTTTATCATCCTCGCCAGCTTGCGTGCCCTGCTATTTATAGTAAGTTCTTTGAATTTGGACTTCTGAAGCTCGGAATGGCCTGAAATTTTAAACATAGCATCCTCATGCCTTTATCAACTTGTCGACACTGCCACTTTTAGTCACCCTGCTATTTATAGCTCGTTGAGGGTGGCTTAAATAGTAAGCTTCATGTTTCGAGTAGCTCAAGTCTGGACGACGGAAATTTGAATGAGGCTACCCTCACCACGCGGACTCATCGCACACACCCATGCATGCAAATCATTTACTATTTTTAGTATGTTTCAATTTGACTCTATCATAAATAGTAAGTGTCTGGCTTGACCGGAATTTCACCAGCCAGATAGCCCTAAGAATGCTGGATCTGGTTTACATCTGATTTGAAGATTTTGACTTTGATGCCTATTTTAGACTCAAGCCGGAACCCCTAATTTGCATTAAAGTGCGATTGCAAGATTCCGCTTTGCTTTTCGCTTCGCAGTCAATCGATTAGCTCGTGAATCAATCACTGCATGGCCGCCGACATACCTGCTAAAAATAGCAAGTTCCTTAATGAGTGAGGATCTCCATTTGCATGTCATACCATCGCAAAGCTCTTGAAAAACCCATCAGGAATCACCCGACATGCAAAAGAAACCTCGACATGCAAACCCTAAAAATAGCCTCGGAAGGCTGAATCTTGAAAGTAGTTGTCTCGTCTTGCATGTTATATCATCGCGAAGGTCTCGAAAAACCCAGAAGGAATATCCAGACATGCAAAGAAAATCTCTACATCTGGACCCTGAAATTCGTGCCGGAAGCCGGACTGCTAAAAATAGTAAGTTATCCGTTTTCGCTCAAATTTGGCATGCAAGCAGCCTGATATACTCTGAATGCCATGTGACTGTCGGAATCTCAAAATAGCTGACGAACTGCCCTGAATTGCAGACTTACTAAAAATAGTAAGTACCTCAGAATTCGATGAAATTGGCTGGAAGCCTGCTGGATGTCTGCTGACAACTTTGTTAAGTTCAATTTTCAATCTTCTCACTTTACTTGACCTTGAACTGGCCAGAAACGATGAAACCCTAATTTCAGACTTGGCCAATATTTCGCGTTTAAGCTCAATGACTTTAATACAACCCCCTAGAGACTAGGACACCAGAAAAGAGACAGAAAGGAGAGAGAAACTCAAGCCAAAAAGACCGGAACTGAGCAAAATTAGGGTCCCCATCTTGAATGGGCTGGACAGGTGTGAAAAGGTCACAACAAAAATTCCTCCCAACCAGGTCACTCATCGTGGTGGTATATCTGGTATTTGATAGTTGACAAATGTTGAATCTAGCATCGTACCTTGGTCAAGGCTTTCATTTTCATTATTGGCACTCCTATGCCGTCAGCACTCTCGCCCTTGCTCGACATGATTACATTTGTCTCATGGTTTAAATTGCCTTAACTGGTTTGTTTAACATTTTCTCATTATTCAAGGTTAAATCTTAACCCTTATGTTTTATGCATGAAAAGGGACTAAATTTGTATTGAGGATTATATGACTTAACTTTTACACATCCCTTAATGGACTTGATGAGCAAAGATTTTGCATAGGATCATCATCTAAATAAAGTGAGAAAAAGAGAAGGTTTCGACTTCATCAGACAGAATAAGCTTTGCCAGTAATTTTTCATAATGTTCACACTATATTTAGTTTCAGAAATATGTCAATTGACAGAGGATGATCAAATACATGAAAAGTACAAGGTTCTGGTTTTCATAGAGGAAATCCTTTTACAGTCCAACTCCAGAGGATAGTTTAAGACCCAATTTTTCTTTACTATCAGAAAGACGAAAAAGATTAGAGAGTTTACTTTTCTATTCAAAGGAGATCACATAAATGGATTCATCGTAGTAAATATATTCATTGAATTATCTATGCTTAACTTTCCTGAAACAAAGATTCGAAACTTGGAAGCTCCAAACTCTATTCTTCTAAAGAACACGTCGAAACAACCAACCACTGATACTTCAGACTAGCAAGATGGAGACGCGGATTCAAGAACTAAAATCACCACCTCATGAGAATTTGAAATGCAGTTTATTTTTCAGACTTAACCATGCACAACTTCCACAGATGATAAACAAAATGATGGCTGAAGAAGACGCCGATGAGTATGGAGGAGAGATGGAGATAATGGAGTAAGTTCAAAACTGAAGAATGCGATTACTATGAGAGTTCCCCAATAATTAGAATGTGAGAAAATAAATGGCGGCAGATGAATAAGATGGATGATTAGTAATGGAGCAAAACTAGCTTAATGTATGAGCCAAACAAGAATGCCGATACCACATAATGCACTCAAGCGAATGCCAAGCCAAGACTCTGTGAACTTTGCGAAAGAAAAAGAATGAAGAATTCTCCAAAAAGAAAACGATAGACTCCATATATCGCTCAAAAAACTCGGCCAAGAATCCCCTCGATTGCCAATGATCTTGGGCGTTTCCAACATGAGAGGGTGGCAAGCGGACGAGAGTTTCACCTCCACAACACCGACTCTCAAATTCAAATCAATTTAATTTCGATGTTAAGCCTTTCTATGGTTTCAAATTTAAATCGATGGCATTTAAATTATATCTTTTATTATTAATTTAATATTTAATAACCACTTACAATCTCCTTAAAAGGCAATTATTGATTTATATATTTTAAATTGGCTTAATAAATAATTATATTAAATTACTTATGGCCAAGTTATGACTTCGATTCACTGTCTTACACCGACTCATGGCGAAATGATAATTTTCGATCCTCTGTTAACCACAACCTCTCCCTGATGATATTTCCTTTTCCATCGTGGCGTCGACAGTCTTGCATCCACTGACAAGAATTATGGTTCGATTGTTCTCAACGTTTGTATAAGTATATATTTAAATATAATCTCATCAACACATTCCTTTTCACATGAATAAGAATATCACTCGCACATATAAGAAAATCGTTTACATTTACAGTTACGACAAATAAAACAATTATTTTATCTGCAATTTCATATTCACATGAAAACAGTTACTTGCAACTAACATAACAACCATAATTCCATTGTCATAAACATGTTTAAGTTAGAGGGGATGTAACACATATGAAGACTTGCAAGTTTTCAAAATACAAAAGAATGTTTCTCAATAATGAGGCATGTGCCTCTCCAAAGGGATACATAAAACATGAAAACACAAAATTGTTTCTTAATGCAAGGCCACGTACACCAATGGATTGCAAATTTTGCCAAAAGTTGGAAAATTACATCATAGTGCAATGGTGCGTGCTTGACCAAAGGACACAAATTAAAATTTGAAAATCTGTTTTCCAATGCAATGGCATGCGCCACTCTAAAGTTCAAATTTGAAAATTTGTAAACTAGTGTAAGAGTGTGCACTACTTGAAAGAAGTGCATAAAGTTCAAATTTTGAAAATTTGGATATTAGTGTAAGAGTGCCTACATGTGTATTGAAGTGAAAAAGGTAAGTTCCAAAACCAAAAGTATGGTCTAGTTAGAGGGTGTGTGTCTCTATGAAGAGGCACATAGAAGTCAAAATAAGTGAAAATGTTGCCTAGTTAGAGGATATGCACTCCATTGAAGACTTACAGATTTTTGAAGAGTAAATATTGTTTGCTAGTACAATGACACACTTGATAAAGGAGAAACATAAAGTTCAAAAGTGAAAAATTTGCATGCCTTTGAAATGCGTGTACCTTAATGAGGACAAGTGGATGTTGAAAAATTTAAAAATGCATCACATCATAAAAGTGTGCACCCATCTAAAGGGTTACAAGTTTTCAAAAATTAGAAAATGTTGACTTGTTATGGGGTGCATGCCTGTGTGACAAAAAATCATCAAACTTTCAAAAGTAAAAAAAAGCAACCTTATAGATAGATGCACGCTCAATCAAGGAGAGACATGACAATGCTTTTCAAAATTTTCATAATTAGCATAAAGAGACATGTTTTTTAAAAATTTCAAAATGCAGCTCCATACAAATTGTGCACTCCCTAGAAGGAAAACATGTTTCTTAAATCCAAAATGTATCTCTATGTATAGGTGCACACCCATACATAGGATGACATAAAAGCAAAAAAATATTTCAACTTTTCTTTAGGGTTTGAGAACTTGCTTTCAGCATGTTCTTAGCAACTTCCATGAGGGTTTGTGAAGTGTTGGTTGCAGATTTTTTGAGTTTCTTAGCAGATTTTGAGATCAACATTTTCTCCCAATGCCTACAATAGATTTGAGAAAGTGTATTTCATCTTTGGTTGCTGATTTATTCCAAACATAAAAATTAAAATGGACTTTTTGCAAGTTTAATCAAAGAGTGAAAACAATAGTAGTCTTGATTTTTTTCATACAAAAAACAATATTCATTTCCTATAGGGTTTTAGAGTATCCAAAGTTGCAGATTTAAGCTAAGGCTTGGTTTAAAAATCAATAGAATGACTTTTTTTCAGATTCAAGGCACCAAGATAGGTCATCAGATTTCAAGGCTTCTCCAAAGGGTTTGCTATTGTTAGAATAGAAGAGCATTGTCAGAATCAATGCAAGGGAGTAGCTATCAGATTGGCTGATTTTACTGTCATCATTTTGAGGAGATAGTTGTATTTTGAGAAGTCTATTTTTAATAACTATTTATCTATGTTATGCCAAGTTTTTGTGATGGGGATAGCAAGGGATTGAGGGATACATTTTTAGGACAGATTTTTTGGAAGGCAATTTTTCAGGGGATGGTAAGGGATGGCTGTAAAAAAGGGAAAATTAATAATATATGAAATTTCAAATATTCACATGATAGCATTGATAATGCATTCATTATATACATTATAGAACCTTAATACATAACATTAGAGTTGAATTGAGGTTTTACATAAGAGTGGACAAACAAATTAACATTTTATTGCTTTCATTGTCAAAGTGCATATATATATATATAAATTACAACAAAATTCCCAATTGCTGCAAGTTTCAACTACATAACGACAAGAACATAGAAAATATGCTGCTGCTCCAAATCAGCATGTGCCAACTTTGTGTCAAAATTGGAGTTTGAGTTTGAAACATTACTACTATGAGGGACTATTTCATGCAATGGAACACCAACCGGTCCCTGTTGTGTCTCCTCATCAACTTGTGTGGCATCATTGGGATCGACATCCTAATGTGTGGTTGGAGTGTAATGATACTTAGGAGTTTACCAATCTTGAAGCTGCAAGGCACTATGCACAATACCAACTTATTTGAATTTTTGAGAAGCCAGCCTATTCCTCTTGATTGATTGCATGAAGTTGCAAGAAGGGTCAAGGGTAGTGCCCCTTGTGAGAGTTTGGAAGTAGCACCCCAATGGGGTTGAAAGGAAATGCTCCTTGTGGGGGTTTGGGAGTAGTTCCCCTTGTGGGGTTGGGTGCAATAGGGTTGAGGAACGAAGCCCCACCACCAAGCCTAAATCAATGCTTTTGAGACCACATTAACCTTCAAGGCATATGCTATTTTTCATAATTTTATCACCTTTAATTTAATTATGTAGTTTTGATGCTCTCTTGCCTTCTTCTCATTACTGTTGTCTTATCTGCTCACAACTATTCTCCTTCATTATCTTCTTCACTATATGCAAAATGTCAAAATGAGTTTGTTTTTTGTTTTGAGTTGTTAGTGTGCCTTTTTTAGGTTTATGATAGGTGTAAAGGGGTCATTTTTTTTCTTCAGTTTTGAGTGTGTGTTTTCAAATTGCATTTTATGTAGATTGGGATTTAGGGGACCACTAGCCATCCCCAAGATGGTCAAGGGATGTTTGGGCTACCCCTAGTTGTCCCCTACTATGCTCAGAAAAAACTAGGCCTTTTAGAAACATTTTCAACTTTTTTTTATGATTGGTGACAAATGTTTATGTCTTGTCCCTACATCCCTGAAATGATCCTATAGGAAATGGGCTTAAAAACATAGAGGTGTGTCCTCGGGCTACATAGCTATTTATAGATTGGCTATTTTTAGATGATCTTCTAGAAGGTCTATTTTAGTTGATAGTTATCCTTATCATAAATCTATTTGAAGATTTCTTGAGTTAGGGTTTGGTATTTGTGGTCAAAATTATGTAATAAGCTTGCTTTGTGTGCAAGAAAACTATTCATACCTTAGAAGTTTTAGATAGCTTTTTTTATTGCTTTTCATGCAATGTTTTACAAAAACTCATAAATAAGTGTTTTTGGCACTTAGGTTTTCAATAGGAATATTATGCCTACTTAGTACTGACATTGTTGTTTAAACTT
>VDFB02343076.1:0-25941 GCA_007258455.2 Sequoia sempervirens | reverse complement strand
GGATGGGTGGTTTGTTCATGTCGCCAGAGAGCAGATGTGATCCACATCTCTGGATTTTGTACCTTATTATGCGATATATGATGGAGATGTATTGTATCATAATATTGTATTATTTTGATTATGTGATGGCCTGTGTTGACATTATATAGGATGTTTCCTTTATGCAACTATATGAGATGATTCATGATTTGATTCCGTATGCATATATATGTATACACATGTTTATATGGATGATTTATGTTTTTATGCTTTATGTTTGTATGGATGGATGATTTATGATTGATGCAAACATGTTTATGATTTATGATGTATGTATGCCCATGTTTATATGATTTATGATGTATGATTTATGGATGTACACGTGGATGGACGATTTATGCATGTTTATATGATGTATGATGTATGATTTATGGATGCACATGTTTATATGATGTTTTGATGCACTATACGTCAATAACTAATCGCTATGAGGGTGTGGGTGAAGCGATAGGCGATGGAAGATTGCATTTGCCAAAAACAACCATTAATATCCTGAGAGGGAGAGGACCGACAAGAGGAACAAAGAACAAGAGTACTTGCACAACCGAAATCATAAGTTGTGGTTATGATGGAAATGAAGGGTGCATGCAAAGTGGTGGAAATGTAGTGAAAATGAAATTTTTCCATCTTTGGAGCATTGATTTTTACTATAGCGCAGGGTACCAAACACCTTGATATAGAAGACCAAGGCAAGCGAGTACTCTATGCATGAAACAAACACAGCAAACAATAAGGTTATCGCAACACCCCGAGGTCATGATGACCTCGGTCGGACCTGGTGCTGTAATAACCAAAAACACACAAAGTTGTCCCAGCGTAGCACAAGACCTAGAGATCTCGAGGGGTCTTACGAGGGACAACCGAGAAGACAGCCGATAAAACAAAAGATCAAGGTATGCCCCCATTTCAGCAGGTCAAAGCACGCCTTGGTATGATGGACCAAGGTGACCTTGACAAGTGATAGGAAGGAACCCAAAATGATAAACAAAATCCGAAAGCATCAAAAGATCAAAATCAAGACAATAGGTCCTTTGCCATAGGATCACGGTGATGGATGTGATTGAGGAGGTCTGTTAGGAAGGGTTCATCCTGTTGAGACCAAAGGTGGATGCGAAATAAGGTGACCCAGTTGGCGTGGGATATTACCGAGGGACAAGATCTTGTAACGCAAAGGAATTCCATTTGTTAAGAACCGGTAGATGTGGGCACAACTTGATAACGAAGCTCAAAAGACTGACATAACCTAAAGACCTAGGGGCTCGGGGGCTGATCATAGATTAGCCTTGCCTACGTGAAAGCGCAGAGCCCTTGTAGTTCTAGGAAAGACCATGGAAAAAATAGAAAAAAGACAAATGGTGACTGATGATGACGAACGAATGCCCCGGGGGTGAATCAAATGATCAACCTTGCCTACGTGATAGCGCAAGGGCAACGTAGTTTGACAAACGGACTCGACAAGATGGGACCTAGGTGAAGACTGACACGATGGATGATTCCACCCGATAACACGAGTGTGAATGACTTAAGCTCAGAGTGGGATACCGAAAAAAGCTCAGGAAAGGGGGATAGACTCGATGGGTCATCCAATGCTCAATCAATATTTACCAAACAGTCTGGGATGAGATGGGTGAGGACAATAGTGCGGATGATGGCGTAAAATAACTAGGATGTCAGGTAGATAATGATTAAGCCCTCTATGGATGATGCCTGTTGCTAGGTTTTCACCATCCATACTTATCCAAGGCGCCACCAAGAGGTGGTTTTCACCATAGGATGGATTTATTTCTCTTGACTATTTTTGGATTTTTGTCTTTTTTGATTTTTTGATTTTTTTAGATTTTTTTGATTTTTTTGGATTTTTGACCAGGTGGGGTAACCGAGCAGACTTAGGAGTAGAACTTTTTCAAATGCATGACATTGATAGGCTCGTCAAGGGGGTCTCCTTCAAGAGTAGTCAACCTATATGCCCCTTATCCATATTTAGCAGCTATGATATAGGGCCCCAACCAATTTGCCTCAAATTTTCCTTTCTTGTCTCGGTCTTGCTGAGTACGTTGGTTCTCTTTAAGAACAAGCTCACCCACCTGGAATTGGCGAGGACGAACCTTCTTGTTGTAACTATGCTTGAGGCAATTCTGATATGCTTGTAGATGATTGTAGGCCTTCATTCTGCGTTTGTCCAGTAACTCTAGCTGTGCAAGCCGTGCAACACGAGCATCCTCTTCGCTGATGAGGTTCTTAAGAGAGATTCTCAATGATGGGATTTCAACCTCGATTGGCAAGACAGCTTCGGCACCAAACACCAGAGAGTAGGGAGTGGCGCCTGTTGGGGTGCGGATGGATGTGCGATATGCCCAGAGGGCAGGATGAATGTGGAGGTGCCAATCTGGTCTAGTGTGATTGACAACCTTTTTGAGAATACGAATGAGGGTTTTGTTGGTCGCTTCCGCCTGACCATTACCCTGGGGGTAATAAGGTGTTGACCAACGGTGCTGAATATGGAAGGTTTCGCATAAGTGTTTCATGGCTTGGTTCTTGAATGGTTTGCCGTTGTCGGAAATGATGGTGGATGGGATACCATATCTTCAGAGAATATGGTAAAGGATGAATTTGGAGATCTGAATGCCAGTGATTTGTGAGAGGGGCATTGCCTCTACCCACTTGGTAAAATACTCAGTGGCGGTGATTATGAAGGTATGGCCGTCGGATGATGGTGGATGGATCTTGCCAATCAAGTCAAAACCCCATTGAGAAAATGGCCATGGTGCCAGGAGGGGCTGAAGATCTTGTGTTGGAGCATGGATTAAATCTGCGTGTTGCTGGCATGGAAGACACTTTTTCACAAACTCACAAGCATCATGTTCCAACGTAGGCCAATAATATCTAGCCCGTAGGATCCTTTTGGCTAGAGCCATACCATTTGAATGGGCTCCACAAACACCGCCATGTACCTCTGTTAATGTAGTATGGGCTTCGGTCTCATTTAGACATCTAAGGAGGATTCCATCATACCCACGACGATAAAGCGTATCTTCGACGATGACATATCGAGAAGAGCGATGGATGAAGGATTTGCGTTGGTTACGGGTAAGGTCTGGGGGTATAGTGTTATCACGGAGGTAGGTATAGATGTCTTGGTACCATGGGGAGGTGGGACCCACAATTTCGCACACCATTTCAGTCTCAGGGATATCGTATGCTGGGATTAATAGTTGTTCTACAAGAAACTCACACTCTGTTCGATCCTTGGGCATGTCCAGGAGGGAGCCGATAGTGGCCATCGCATCAGCTGCTTTGTTTCGTACCCTGGGAATCTGTTCAAATTGTATGGAGGTGAAGTATTTCTTGAAATCATCCACCATGCACTTGTAGGGTAACAACTTATCATCCTTGGTCAGAAACTCATCATTAACTTGCCTAATGACTAGCAAGGAATCACCGAAGACTTTCAACTGAGTTATGTGCCACTGTTTGGCAATCTTGAGACCGGTGAGGAGAGCTTCGTATTCAGCCATGTTGTTGGTACATGGGAATGCTATCCTGAATGACTTGGGAATGTAGTCACCTTGAGGGGTAACTAATAAAATTCCTGCCCCCGATCCATTATGTGTATATGATCCGTCAAAATATAGTGTCCACATGGGGGTTTCCTCAACTGAAAAGACTTCCTCATCATGGAATTCTGTGATCAATGGGTGAGTGTCAACTAGAGGAGCTTCTGCCAACTGATCTGCAATTATCTGCCCTTTGATAGCCTTGCGATCCATGTATTCTATGTTGAATTCACTGAGGAGCATGACCCACTTAGCCATGCGGCCAGTCAGAGTGGTTCTAGATAACAGGTACTTCAATGGGTTGATCTTGGCGATTAACTTGACTGGGTGACTGAGCATGTAATGGCGGAGCTTCTGTGTACTGAAGACTAGTGCGAGGCACGCTTTTTCCATGGGAGAGTAGTTTAGCTCATAGCCAACCAGTGTCCGACTAATGTAGTAGACTGCCCTTTCTTTTGACGACTCATCATGCTACGCCAACAATGCCCCCAGTGTGACTGAAGTGGCAGAGATGTAGAGCAAGAGGGGCTTGCCGAGAATTGGTGGCATCAATATTGGTGGATGGGCCAAATATTCCTTAATCTTGTTGAATCCTATCTGACACTGTGGGTTCCATCGGAAGGTGGAATCCTTTTTTAGAAGATGAGTGAATGGTTGACACTTGTCTGCCAGCTGGGCAATGAAGCGACGGATGGACTGCATTTTTCCCTGAAGGCTTCTTAACTATTTGAGATTGCGTGGAGGGGGCATGTCTAGGATAGTCTTTACCTTAGCAGGATCAACCTCAATGCCCCTGCGGGAGACTATGAAACCCAGCAACTTTCCGGAAGTGACCCCAAAGACACACTTTTTTGGATTCAGCCGCAACTTGTAATGCTCTAACCGCTCAAATATCTTCTTCAGGATGGCAGGATGTTCTGCTCGTGTTCTAGATTTTCCTAATAGGTCATCAACATAGTCTTCCATGATGATATGTATGAGGTCATGGAAGATGATTGTCATTGCCCTCTGATAAGTCACCCCTGCATTTTTGAGACCGAAGGGCATAACATTGTAGCAGAAAGTGCCCCGAGGAGTGGTGAAGGCGGTTTTGTGTTGGTCTTCAGGTGCAATTCGAATCTGGTTGTACCCAGAGAAGCCATCCATACAGGACAACATCTCATGTCCTGCTGTTAGGTCGACCAACATGTCAATATTGGGTAGGGGGAAGTCGTCTTTGGGGCAAGCTTTGTTGAGATCCCTGAAGTCTGTACATATCCGAATGTCACCATTTGGTTTAGCTACTGGCACTATGTTGGAGATCCATTCGGAGTAGTCAATTGGTCTGATAAACCCTGCCTCCAGTAGCTTCTCTAATTCCTTCTTGACTAACAATGCAACTTGCGGATGCATCTTGCGGATTTTTTGCTTGACAGGTTTAGCGTCTGGGCGGATGTCCAGGTGATGAACCACCAAGGCGGGATCTAAGCCTGGCATGTCCGAGTATGACCAAGCAAAGTTAACAACTCCCTCCTGGAGTAGCTGTGCAAAGATCGGAAACTCTTGTTCGGAGAGTGACTTGGCTACATAGGTGATCCTAGGATTTTCAGCAGTTCCCAAATTAATCTCTTGCGTCTCTTCAATCAAAACAGATGATCGGGCAGATAGTTGAGTTCCCATAAGGGGAAGATGAACATCTCCATCTTCCAGTGTCTCTTTGAGGTTTTCGCTATCAGATGCGTCCTTTATTTTTACTTTTTCAAGGTCACAAAGTGCCTCATGGAGGTTTTCACTAGATGACCGTTTGTTATTTTTCTTATTCTTACTTTTGCAACTGGATTGTTCATCCTCCCCCAATCCCATGAGGTTAACATAGGTATCCGCAGACATACTGACAAGTGTGCTAGTTCGTAGGTCCCAATCAATGAGCTCAGGATGGCGAAGGGATAGGCTAATAGTGCAGACAGATAGGAATTCGAACATGGAGGATAGGTCGGCGTGATCGACGTCATCGTATGCACGTATGATGGATTCTTCCTCGGGTATGTCTTCTAATGAGCCATTGTCCACAGCTACACTATTGGAAGCATTAGACGATGTTTCGGGGCCTTTTTGCTTTCTGTCATACCCAATGCCCACATTTTATGGTAGCAGAGATGTATCAATGGGTTGTAACCGCCCTTGTTCTTGCTTTCCTAGGCCTCTGCCTTGATAGTTATGTTTTTCCACAAACTTTGTCGGCCAGGGGTACTTTTCTTGGAAGTATTCCTTGAGAGGAGTTTTCGACTAAGGCTCTTCTCGGTAAACCCATTGGCTTATGTCTTCTTCGGGCGCATCTGTCTTGATACTTGGGGATACAAAAGTGGTAGTAGGGATGTTTTTGCCATGGAAGGTGACAGTCTTGTCCTCTTTTGGGGTAGTACGGGAAGGTTGACCATACTCGTGTGGCGATGGTGGCATGGTCGCTACATTAAGAGCAGTATGCAGTTCATACTCACCACACCCTTTGTCAATGATCTGGACTTTTGTGACGGTAGGATCAGTGGAGGATGGCGTGGTTTTTACGGTGGATGGTGGATTAACGGGTGATGGCTGAGATGCCCCCATTTCAACCCCAGGACAATAATGCAAATGGGGAAATGATGTTTCTAGGGCGCGGCAATATTTGAACGGTTGGCGATCGGCATAGATGGTGACCTCTTGTCCGTTGACTGGGAATTTGAGGCACTGATGGTAGGTGGAAGGCATGGCTTGCATAGCATGGAGCCATGGACGGCCGAGGAGGAGATTATATGGTAAGTCCAGATCAAGGACATGGCAGGTGATGTACTGAACTACCGGTCCCACTTGGACAGGAAGATTGATGATCCCTTCTGAATTTCTTTCTGCATTGTCATAAGCCTTGATTGTAATAATCTGGTTGCTTAGGTCTGCTTGGGTATACCCCACCTGTTTTATGAATTTTAAAGTGCACAAGTTGAGGGCAGAGCCATTATCTACCAAGACCCTTTTTATTTTATGCCGAGCGACTACGACTTCAATATGCAAGGGGCGATTGTGATTAGCATCAATGTTGGGCATATCATCGTGGTTGAAGTGTAGTTGGTGAGATGAAGCTAGGTGTCCTACCAAGGCTTGGAACTGTGTAGGATCCATATTATTAGGCACATGGGTTTCCTGTAGGGCTCTATTAAGGATTTCTTGATACACGGGGGAAGACTTGAGTAAATCCAAGATGGAGATATGTGTAGGGGTCTTTCCCAAGTGATCAAGGATATTGTACTGGGAAGTTACAGGAGTCGGTTGGGTAGGTGCAGAGGCTGCAGGAACGGTGATGCGGGCTCATCGTGTGGTAACATCACATTGAGAGTCTTTAGCTTTGACATGTATCATGGATATACGAGGTTCTACCTGCTCAATGTAATGAATAATACCCTCGTAATTGAGGGGTACACTCTTGTAACTCACGTTATTCGTGTTGTTTTTTTGAGGATTACTGTTGGAAGTGCTCGGGCCTTGGTTATGGTTTGGGAAGGCGTTTTGATAAATTTGCAACTGAGCATTGGACGACGGAGCTTGGTTAGGATCAACCTTGATGTCACCTCGATCGATGAGATCCTGGACATAGTTTTTCAGACCCTGACACTTATTCAAAGAGTGCCCTTTAATTTTGTGGAACTCACAATATTCATTTTCCCTAAACCATGCGGGCTTAGGTTTGGATTCGTCTAGTGGCTTGGTGACGGGGTACGTGATTGGATAGCTGATCTGCAACAGTTTATTGAAGATGACACTCAAGGGTTCTCCTAGTTGAGCATATTGGCGTTTAGGGTTCCCTTGGTTATTTTGATTGGACTGTTGGGGAGGACGGGGTGTCCCTTGCGGTACGGATATGGCATTAGGTACAGATTGTTGTTGTTTCTGGGATGCGTTGGCCACTTGGACATGTTTAGTATCAGTGACACCATCATTGACTGCATTCTTGTTCTTGTTCCAGAAACGTGGCTTGTCGTTAAATGTCCTTTCCCTATCTTGGTTATATATTTTGATGTGCCCCTTGGCAACAAGGGCACGCTCAAGGATGGGTCCTTTCTCCACCACCTCCGCAAAAGTGGTGACACAGTGTAATCGGAAGTTGTGAGCCATGTCAGGATGGGAATTCTCCACGAAGAGGGTGACCATGTCCTTTTCTTTCAAAGGAGTTTTCATTCGGCTTGCCAGGGCACGCCACCTCTGGAGGTAGCTAGTAAAAGTTTCCCCTTCACGTTGTTTCTCCTTGAGAAGATCTAGGGTATCAGTATCTTTCTCCAAGTTGAAGGAGAAGTAGGAGACAAACCTTTCTGACAAGTCCGCAAAAGATTTTATAGATCCCTTGTCGAGGGTCATGAACCACCCTAGTGCGTCACTCCCCAGACTTCGGGGGAACAGACGCAAGAGATAGTTGTCATTGTGGATCACTTCTTGACACTGGGAGTAAAACTCCCGTAGGTGGGCCTTAGGATCTTTGTTCCCCTTATATTTGTCAAATTTTGGCATCTCAAAATGCTTGGGGAAGGGAATCAATGAGATGGAGGGATCATACGGATAGGGACATATATCTTCGAACTTGAACGATTGCTTGCTAGTCCCTGCCTGGAGATCTTTTAGTGCGGCTTTGATTTCTAGTATGTCCGCATTGGCCGACGTGTTAGACGGATATTGATGATAGGATGATTGTGGATTCTGAGAGGATGTTTGGGGATGGGTGTATGGATAATGAGGAGGTGGTACCTCCTGCTGATACGCCAAGGGACTTTGTTGATAAAAAGGTTGCTGTTGTGAGGTGGGATATTGATTGGTTGGGTAGTTGTGGGTGGTGTACTGTTGGGAAGTATGGAGAAAATGTTGCTGATTAGCTTGCGGATATTGGGGGTGTTGATATGACTGTTGTGATGCCCCATAGGAGGGTTGTTGTTGATGTTGTTGCTGGTTGTAATAGTTGTAGTGATGAGGTGGTTGTTGATATTGTTGTTGATGCATAGGTGGCGGCTGTGATGGGCGAGATGGGACGCTATGTTGTGGTTGCACTTGTGGGCGTAAAATGGATGCAAGGAACGAAGATATGGTTGGGGCTGAAGGTCGAGGTTGATTTCCTTGCGGTTGATGTTGTGACGGTTGTGTTGGAAATAGGGGATTGACCAATGATTGTTGTTGAGGTGGTGGTGCGATTGAGATGTTGTGTGAGGGAGGTTGTTGAACACTAGTGGGAGCGTAGGATTGGGGAGGTTGTTGGGATATGAATGATGATGGTGGAGGGATGTTAGATTGGGGCGGTTGTGGAGGCTATTGAGGTATGAACGACGATGGTGGAGGAATATTGGATTGGGACGATGGTGGAGGATTGAATGACAATGGAGGAGGGATGTTGGATTGGGACGATGGTGGCGGGTTGAATGACGATGGAGGAGGGATGTTGGATTGGGACGATGGTGGCAGGTTGAATGACGATGGAGGAGGGATGTTGGATTGGGGCGGCTGTTGAGATAGGAATGACGATGGTGGAGGATTTGTAGCCCCAAGAGGTGGGGGTAAGGCAGTGAAAGGGTTGCCCCCAGTGTTGATAGGAGGCGGGTCCGAGGGGGGCGGTGCCGATAGCATTAATGGTTGTGGTTGCGGGATGTTTTGCGGCATGCCATAGGCATAAGGATCATTGGGATCAATGGTTTGAGGTGCTCCCATGACTGAGATGGTGGGATGTGTGGGATTTCCAACGGGATATAGGACGGCGTTGCCGAATTCAGGTTGATGCCAACCTTCTATGGAAGGAACGTTGGGGACATACGAGCTACTAGGGATGTCATGTGAACCTTGGGGGACGTTAGATGTTGAGGTGCCATACTTGGATAAGTCGACACCTGATGGTAGCTTGACTCCCTTGTCAATCAAGTGAGCCAAGATTTTGTCCCCATGCCTTTCGAGGAGGCGTTCTGTCATTTGTGCATTGACAGGGTTGCTATAGTGTTCTTCAAACGTGAGCTCAGGTTGATCGGCCATGTTTTCTTCCCCAGGGGGTGATGTGTTTTGACCATCGACATTGGATTGCGATGAGGTGCCGTTGTGGGGGTCGTGAGGGATATTAGCACCATAGTTCAGATCTGACGCGATGTTGACTGTGTTGGTGGGATTCTGAGGGTTGTTCGATTGGGCATTCAGGGCTTGTTGGTCGGCCATTTTCTTTGCTTGTGATCGAGTCTGAACGGGCATGCAAGATGAAGCAGATCAAGATATTAGAAACACCTTGATGATGAGAGATTGATTTGATTTTGATGAAAGATTAGTTGACGACGATTGATTAGGTCGACGTGGATTGGCTTGATGGAATTGGATTGGATTGATTGGTAGATGTTGGATTAACCTAGATTCCGGGTTTTGATCCGAATAGGTTTGATGATGTGGGGATCAGATCGATATGATGATTAGGATTAATGTGATGATAGATACAATGAAGACCGAGATCCACAACCGAGTTTAAGAAGGATCCTTGGTAACACTAGGTATTGATTAAAAGGTGGATGTATGATAACGACACCGAATCCAACTTGAGATAGAAGTGGATTGATTGGGTCGAAAAGGATAACTGACCTAAGACGGATAGCGATCCTAAGCCAGCTATGATGATTGTGATTAGGGATGAATACCTAGGTCAACTTGGATGACGACTCCAACGGGGTTTATATGGAATAACGGAGATCAGAGATGAAAGCGTGTTTAGGACGGATGGGGAGTGTCTCAAGATAGATGAATGGCTCTCGAAACAAGCAAAAGACTATTCAGGACAAATGACCCTTAGAACGAAGGGATGGGGGCTCAGAACAGACGTTCAGATGTTCGTTTTGGATGCTAAATGATCTTTTCGGTGTTCAAAACAGAGGGACAATGAATGCCAAATGATGGTATAGGATGGTCAAAGGGACAGGTCTGCCACTGCGAAAGGACAGGTCCGCCACTGTATTGGGATAGATCCGCCACTGAACTATGACAAATCCGCCACTGCACTAGGACAGATCCGCCACTGAACTAGGACCAATCCGCCACAGCACTAGGACCGGTTTGGCATTGCAGAAGGACCGGTTTGGCACTGCACTAGGACCGGTTTGGCACTGCAAAAGGACCGGTTTGGCACTGGAGAAGGACCGGTTTGGCACTGCACTAGGACTGGTTTGGCACTGCAAAAGGACCGGTTTGGCAATGCAGAAGGACCGGTTTGGCACTGCAGAAGGACTAGTTTGGCACTGCACTAGGACCAGTTTGGCACTGCAGAAGGACCGGTTTGGCATTGCACTAGGACCAGTTTGGCACTGCAGAAGGACCAGTTTGGCACTGCACTAGGACCAGTTTGGCACTGCACTAGGACCGGTTTGGCACTGCAGAAGGACCGGTTTGCCAAAGGATGAATTTAAGCTTGATGTTTTTGATGGATAGCAAAGGCAAAGGACCCAAATTATAGCAATCATAAAAAGACTTGGACAAACTGATAACCACTGGTTTTTGCACAAGAAAGACAATTCAAGTAGCACAACCCTAAGATTAGTAGAAACGGGTATGGTCAACAAAGTCTTCTACTCTAGGATGCACATGGTTTCTAAGGAGTCCTCGATATACACCCGGTACGTGAGGCCCAAACCGTGAACACCAACCCGCTACAAGCGTGAGTCGGGAACCTTGAACAGGATACTAGAGGCTGACTCACACCCCTTTTCTCATCACATCCCCATGCTTCTGCCACTACAACGGTTGGATTGACGATACCTTTCAGCTTCTCCCCTTTATATACCTCATTGGTACGCTGGTTGAACTGCCCTTAGGGTGATGAAGTCCCCAAGTGTCCCGCTAAGAAAGTGAAAATAGGTGACTGAAGGACTTGGAAAGCACATTTCTCGTCACCCAAGATTTCCAACATGGCGGGGATTGATAATGCTAAATAGCTTCCTTCCCAAACGCCAAGCAAGGTTTATTTGACACCCTTTTACTCAACTATGTTCCGACATTTACCAAAAGACAATTGGGAAAACTAAAAATTTTACCTTTCTCCTCGAGGACAGTTCCACTGTGAAGGGACAGTCCACTACAGCTAGGACAGTCTGCCACCGGAAGGACAACCGGCCACTCATAGGGCTCAAATTACACTCGACAGATTCGCACTGCTAGGGCCCAATCTAAGCTTCCTCGACAGATTCGGCCACCTAGGCCCAAATTCACACCTCTCGATAGATCCATTATCATAGGGCCCACCAACACCCTAACCTGGACCTTGAAAAATGCAAAAAATAGCAAACGTGAAGAAAATAGGCCCATTTGTGGGTCCCACCGGGCGTGCCAGAAATGTGATAGGTCGAAATAGAGCATTAGAAATCAAGCAACAAGTTAAAAGAGTGCAAATAAACAACTTAAAACAACCTACACTTCAAGATTAGCCTAAGTTGGAAACAAAACAAGACAAAGCCACAAAATGGAACTTTATACCTTGCGTTGAGTCAATCCTTTGGTTGGCCCTTCGATCTTTGACGTATGCTCCTTGGATGGCAAGATGCAAGCTAGATGAGAATGTGAAGATGGATGCAAGTGGATGAAAATGTGAAAATGGCTAAGTGAGGGTTGAGAAACAAAACTGCAAGAGTTTGGCTAGCACAAATGATCTCCCTAAAATGAGAGAAAAGAGGGGGTATTTATATTTTTGAAAATCCTAGGGGAAATGGACGGTCAAGATTGATCCACAAATATCAAGATGTAGGGCTAAGGTGAGTTGAGAACTCACAAGCCCTCACATCTTGACATGTGGCATGTGGGATAGCCCTAAAAGGTGAAGTGGACATGAGGTGGAAGGAGAAGGACATGACATGGAGAGGGGTACAAAGTACCTTGGGATTGGACAAGATCTCCTAAAGGAGGTCCTTGTCCCCATGTGGGTGAGAGGACATGTGAGGAATTAAAAATTCTCAAATATTCTCATGGGGATGAGAGAAAGAATAAAGAATGAATAGAGGACATGTGGGGAGAAGTGAAGGAATTAAAAATTCCTTTTAGGTGCCTTGGGGGATTAAAAGGTGAATTAAAAATTCACATGGGGAAGGGGGATGCCTTGTCCAAAAGGAGAAAGCCTTTAATAAGGTTGACTCAAGGACATGTGCCATAAATAGGATGAGGATTAGGTTAGGCTAATCAAATGATTAAGGTTGTGCAAGTACCCAGTTAGATAGGCTAATGACTGATTAGAGGCAAGTGGGAAATTATGGAGGATGTGACCTTAATGATGATTAAGGGTGTGCACATGCTAACCCTGGTTAATTAGAAGAAGATGAAGTAATTAAAATGGATTAAGGACCAACTTGCAAAAGTTGGAGGATGTGACCATGAGAGAGAAAAGATGAATTAAAAATGAATTTTAATTCAAAAGGGGAATATGACTAAATTAAATAAAAGGGCATATTTATTTAATTTAGAGGAGGAAGAGGGGCAAAGTATTAAATTGAATACTTTAGGACCTTTGTGCAAGATGCAGGGTATTAATTAAACACCTGGTTTAATTAATATTGACAAAGGGGATGAGCAACCGGATGAATAGGGAGACGCGTTTGATCATGTGGAAGTGATCAAAATTGGATGTCTACAGGGAGATATCAAGATTAAGACTCCACCAATCAACCACCAATAAATCATAATCCAAAACAAGCACCTTAGAGATAGAGTACTTAGTATGATGCATTTCAAAAATAAAATTCTCCTTAATGGCAGCACAATTCTTGAACACCAACCTAAAAGGAGGAAGGGAAGCATCACGGAAAATTATATCATCCCTTTCCCTCCATAAACTCCATGCCACATGCAGAACAATAAGAGACTAGAGCAAGGCCAAAGCGGGGTTAGTCGAGTAGACCATTGAATCCAAAATTCAACCACAAACAAAGGGAAGACTCGATTAATTTTCCAAAGATAAAGCACATGAGCCCAAATAGTTGAGGAAAAATTGCACCCAATAGTTATATGATAGGAGTCCTTCATAGCCTCCTCACATAGGTAATATCCATTTGGCATCATAAAACATCTCTTCCAAATATTGTTAATAGTTAAGACTTTATCTTGGAAAAGCAACCAAAAAAAATGTTTACTTTAGGAATTAACTTAGGGAACCACATCTTTTCCCAAAGGGGAGGAGGGCTAACAAAATTAGTTTGATGATAGAAGGAAGAGGCCACAGAAAATTAACCACTCAAAGAAAAACACCAAACTACCCTTTCAATTTGAGACGAAGTTGGGATGTGAATCAAAGATAAAAAATAATAGATCAAGACAAGATCTCTATGCTCCTCATGGAATATTTTCCATTTAGCTTCAAAAATATAATTAGCCACAATAATACCAAAGGAGTGAATGCAAAGATCCTGAAAAGGAGTAGCCCACAACTCATCTTTAAGAGGACCATTCCCAATCCACCAATCATCCTAAAATAAAAAAGACTATCCATTTCCCAAAGACCATCTCAAACTAGAAGAAACAATATCTTTGGCTTTAATCATAAAATTCGATAAAGCAAACCCCAGGGGGAGAATCCTTCCATAAAAATATCTTTGAATTTATCACTCCCCCATAGGTATTTGTTAGCTAAAATTGAAGCCCACTCCTTACCCCCAAAAAGGAGGTTCCATAATTAGTTAGCTAGGAGGGATAGATTGAATTCTTTAATTTTCCTTAACCCTAAGCCTCCTTGCTTTCTAGATTTGTAAACTTACTCCCAAGAAACAAGATCAATTCTCCTTTTTCCTCCACCCCAAACCATAAGAAGCCATTCTAAATACTCTCAATCTTCTCCTAGAATTTCTTAGACATCTAAAACAGGCTCAACACATAAACCAAGAGATTTTGTACCATTGATTTAATCAATTGGATCTTACTAGCTTAACTAAGGAGGGCACCTTTCCATCTAGCAAGTTTAGAACTAAATTTATGAATCAAACCTCACCAAAAAGATTTAGGAACAACATTAGTACAAAGAGGAAAACCCAAATAAATAAAAGGGAACTCCCCAATTTCATACTAAATAATGTGAGCAATTTTATGCATTCTTCTCTCTAGAGTGTTTAGAAAGAAAACATTACTCTTAGGAAGACTAACCCTTTTCCCAAAAGAATATTGATATTTTTGTAAAATCAAATGAATGGATTTAGCTTTTGCAATTGATGCCTCTTTGAGGGTGATCGTATCATCCACAAACTTTTGATGAGAATAAATCTAATTAGAAGAGTATGACCAAAGACCCCTAAGAGAACAATCATTGGCAGCCTTCTGAATAAACCTTCCAAGAGATTCCACCATTATAATAAAAAGGAAAGGTGAAATAGGATGACTCTTCCTTAAGCCTCTCGAACAATCGAAAAAAAGTAGAGGGAGATCCATTCACAAGCATATGAAAGGAGTATAAATAAGCTATCCAACCAGCTGCAATAATCTATCTAAAAAACCAAAAGCCCTTAGAATCTTATGAAAAATTTCCAATTCACAAGATCATGTGCCTTCACAAGATCCAACTTCAAAAGAAACCTAACCTTCTTATTGACCAATAAAGAGTGAATATTCTTGTGGAACAAAACAATAGAATCAAGAATCTTCCTCCCAAGAACAAACCCATTTTGATGAAGAGAAATAATCTAAGGGAGAACCCGTTGAAACCTCATAGCCAACACCTTAGAGAAGATTTTATAAATGGAATTACAAAGACTAATAGGGAAGAACTCATTAAAATTAGAAGCACCTAGCTTTTTAGGAACAAGGATAATAAAGTAGAATTTAATTCTTTCAACAAATTCCTACTACCAAATAACTCCTTGATGGCATCCAAAGAATCTCTAGAAACAATATCCCAAAAGTTTTAGAAGAACATAGGGAAAGCATCTGACCCAGGGGCCTTATTACCTTCAAAAGAGAATACTGCCTTTTTAACCTCCTCATCCAATAGAATGCAACAAAATTATTTTGTTAAGGTCTTCATAAATAACCTTAGGGAACATCCAAAAAAGGATCTAACAACCAGGTTCAAAATGAAGATTATCAAAGAGAAGCTCAAAAAAAAGATGTAGCATGCCTAATCTCATCATTATTATCCAGTAACTAACCATCATGAAGAATATGAATGATATGATTAGAATCCTGGTGTTTCAAATTTGAAAAATGAAAAAAAATTGTGTTCCTATCCCTACTCCTTGACCAAATAGCCCAAAACCTCTGCTTCCAAAGTTCTTCTTCACAAGCAACAATATTATGCAGTTTAGAAAGAAGAAAACTGTCTTGTTGAACCACCATAGGGTCATAGCCAGAATTCTAAATAGACTATTGCAAAGCATTAATCTCTTCCTTAATCACTACCTTTCATGAAAAATCTACCCAGAGAAAGACTTATTCCATTGCATATCATTAAACTTCACAAAGGCCAATTTTTTAGCCACTCTATACATTACAAAGCCATCCACGGTTATATTCCACCAAGAAAAAAATCTATCTTTGAAATCCAAGTGAGTCACCCACATCTTCTCAAATATGAAAGGAAAATATTTCCTTCTCCCTAACAAATCCGTAGAAAGGAAAATTGGGAAATGATCGGATCCTAACCTAGTAAGAGCTAAAGAGAGTAGGAATAGGAAAGAAGCCACTTTGGGGAGAGGAGAGAACAATCCAACTTCACTTGAATGAGAGAATCACCAACTCTTCTACTCAATCAGGTGTAGGAAGCCCCATGAAGGTCAAAATCAAACAAGGCATTGTCATTAATGAAACTCATCAAATCAAACCTACTATAATCTGTAACTTGAGAACTTGGTTTCTTTTCCACATCATGTACAGGAGTATTAAAGTCTCCCATAACCAACCACTTGGAATCAAAGAAATGAGACTTGAAATAGTTCATATTTCCCCAAAACCTCCTTCTAGAAAATTTCAAAATTAGGAGCATAAATTTTGGAAAGGATCTAAGAGAAGTTATCCTGATCATTCTAAAAAGAAGAAATGATATGGTTTGGTTCACCAAATAGAGCAACACCTTTCACCACACTCGAGTTCCAAAAATTATCTTATTTTTTATCCTTCTTTGGTTACAATATTATTTAAGAAGGCTTAACTTGTTTAGAGATAAACAACACCTTTTCAATCACAAGATCCCAAATAATGCACCCTTTCACACTAATGTCATATTAAATGAAAATACTTTTTATAGCCTTATTCTCAAACTTAGGCTACTTATCTAAGAACATGTACATATGCCTCACAACCAAAGACTCAAAGATGTTTTAATTAATATTTTTCCCCAACCACATCACCATAGGTTTCTTCTCAAAAAGAGTATATGTAAGAGACCTAGTAACCATATAACAATTTATAACAATTGGTTCTACACAAAGTAAAATATTCCAAGTCAGATCCAATGAGAATACTAATATCCCTCTTCATCAGTATGGTGTTCATTATTTCCATAGATCCATTTTTTTGAAGGATTTTTGGTTCTCAAAGTCATTTTTTACACTCCTAGAGAAGTTAATCCACTTTAGGGATAGGAAAATATTGTCTTAAAGTGGGATGGATCAACTAATCAATAAAATGTGAATGATTTGAGACCAATTACTAAGAGTTGATATTCTCTCCTTCACTTCAACTTAGCTAAACATTGAAGGGTGTTCCTATAGGTATTCTTAATATGATTGATAAAAATTGAAGATAAACAAACTAAAAATATCATAGGAGTACCCAATATATGTTTCTCCCCAAATGTTGTCACTAGATCAAAGAATAATGTACTACACATAAAAACTATTTTAATATGATATGAACATTATTGCATAACTACAAGATTCCTTAGGATAATAAATTTATTTCTTTCTATAGATACTTCCCTGAATGAATCATTGAATTATGATATGTATGTGCATAACTTAACCTACTTATAAATTAATAGTGAAAGATTTTTTTCATTTTTAGTGCATGGTTGATAATAAGTTCCAAGACTAGTTCCTAATCTATTGGGTTGAAGATTTATAGTTTACCAAAAGAAGTAACACTTTGAAATTATAATATAATACAAGTTATGCATATACATGAACCAAAGATGTGATATCAAATAATTAAACATTCTTAGTGAATTATCTTCAAACAACAAAAATCTATATGCAACAAAGAAGAGGCCATTATAATTCTTGAAATGAATTATAATGCTATCACATTCATCAAATGTTCATTATAATCATACCAAAAAATATGGAAAAGAGGAAACCATAAGCTATAACTCTCCTAAATATTTACAAATGGGGTCATGGAGATGTTTAGTAACTAATATAATTTATAATATAAAGACCTCCTTATGATTTATAAAAATACATCTCTTTAGGAAATTGGACTTATAGGGTTTGAAATCCTCGAAGCCCCTTGATGCTCAATCTTGTGGAAGGCCATAAATTATACACTTTTTTGGTAGAATAAAATTATATATATTGTTTTACTTGGTTTTCCATTTTCTTGTAATAATTGAATAAGAACTAGATGTCATAAATATGACAAGAAAGACAAAATAAATCCCATGAAATTCATGATATAGGTGATCTATAGTATGAATGAGGACCATTAGGAGTTGAAGCTCAATCATCAAATTAATATAAAAGTGATCACCCTCATATCATCTTATACTATTAAATTTCTATGTATATCCATGCTCAAGCAATTTAAAGATTCAAATCCAGTCATTAGTGGTATCCTAGAAATATTTTCCAAGTGAGGGAGGCAATCTAGAGGAAATACCAAACTTTGATGTAGGATAGGAGGTCAAGATGGGAGATGCAATATTTCATATTAGGATAGGATGTCAAGACTAGACATGGGAATGGAAGTCTAGAAATACATAAAAAAATCTATAGGGGGATGACGTGAGAAAATGAAGTGTTTTGGAGTAAATTCAAGGAAAATATGATGGGATGTTCAAATAAAATATTAGAAGTCTAGAATTCAATTTGAACTCCACATAAGAAGAAATTATTAAATAAATCAATGGAACACTTTGTGAAAAAATTGATTGTCGAATTAGAGGTCAAAAGTGGAACTCAAGATAAGATATTGAAAAGGTAGTCCAAAATTCCACTATTTTTTTGTGGGAAAAGGATCAAAGGTGGAAAAATATAAAAGGGTGTGAGGTATAGATGTGGAAAGATGAAGTTGAAGAATTCCAAATGAACCCCATAAATCTATAAAAGAGAGGTGAATAAAAAAGGGTTGGAAGGAAAATGGATAGGAGAATAAGAGATGAAGGGAATATGAAATAATTGTGTCAAAAATATTCACAAAGGATTGAAAAGGATGTGTGAAAAATATGTGAAATTGGTGAGAAAAATTAGAGGTAGAATTGGAGGAAGTTTAGAGGTCTAGAAGTGCGATAGGATTTTATAGAAAGGGGACTAGTGAGAGATAATTAAGGAACTAGAGGTTTGGATGTCTGAAGGTAGAGGAGAAACAAAGAAAATATGTAAAAATTCCATAAGTCTACAAATCACATAAAACTTGACCAAAAATTGAGGATGGGAGAATACAAGGGTGTAGATAAGGATAGGAGGACGAGAGGTTAGGACAATGAAGAAGTTTAGATATCCATTAAAAACCTACAAACCAATAGAATAAAGGAAATGAAGAGACAAAGGGAATTGATATACTTAGTAGAACTTCTATGCAAGACCAATGATCAAGATAGGATACTAGATGAGTAGTAGATGTCCAACACTCCACTTAAAATTTGTAACGTTGTAAAAACTAAGGAAAATAACCAAAATATTTCCAAACTTAGAGATGTTTTATATTTTTGTAACCTCTAGCAATTGATAAGTGTAAGGAAGCTAAAGTAGCAGAAAAAATTCCTACACTAATCTTGAGAGGAGAACAATGCAAAACTTTTACAGATCTTTAATAGTTACATAAACTTAAACAAAAATAAACATAAATATCATGCATACCACAACACAGTGATTTATGTGGGGAAAACCATTTTGGGAGAAAAAATCCACACTCCAAAAGCCTCCAAATATATTATTCAATAAATCACAAAGATTATAATATACTTGCAAATCAAGCTTCTCACAAGAGTATTACCACTCAGAGATCCAAAGACAACACAACTGCTATCAGAATCTCAGAAAATCATCTCTCTATCACAACTGTAATACAATGCCCTCATAAAATAGGGTTACATTCTAGGGCAAGACAGGCCAAAAAAATATCCACCATTAGATCTAAAACCTGATAATTAACGGTCTATATTTACAATGTATCATTTATTTAATGTGTGACGGCCTTTTTAGGAGTTTCCTGAAAAAAGTTAACAAAAAAATGTTTGCACGCATCCCACTCCTCCCCCATAATTCCATTGTTTATTACACCTATCAGTGTAACTAGGATATATATATGTGTATGTATGTATATATATGTATGTATGTATATATATGTATGTATATATATATATATATATGTGTGTGTGTGTATGTATATATATTCATATATATATCCTATCAACAATAATTGTTATATAATTGCAAGGTTAAGACATATTTTCCCAACAAATCTCCCACTTGTCAAACACCTTGAAAGAGCAAAGGGAGGGAGTAAGTTCATTGTCTATTAATTGCTAGGGGCCGAAAGGCCCATAATATTTGAACACCATCTAAACTTCTCTATGCTCACAGGTTTAGTTAAAGAATCAACAACATTCATCAAATTCTCTACCTTAACCAACTTCAACCTACCATCTTCGACCATATCTCTAACAAAATGATATTGTACATCAATATGTTTGGTCCTTGCATGAAATTTTGGGTTCTTCGATAGACATATCGCACTTTGGCTATCGCAATTAATTGTCACTGCACCTTATTTTATTCCATCTGAACACAGTCTCTTCAGCCAAATGGCTTCTTTACTAGCATGAGTAGCTTCCATATACTCTACTTTAGTAGTGTAAAAAGCAACCACAGCCTGTTGCTTATCATCCAACTAATTGCACCACCAAATAAAGTAAACACATAAGCACTTGCGGATCTTCTGCTATCAACATCACCTACCTAGTATGAATCTACATAACCATGAATATCAAGGGAATTCTCATCTTCAGTCACATTACTATGAACATAAGGAACAATATAAGGTACTATACAAATATATGAAGACTCTTTTAACTGCATCCCAATGAACTCTACCAAGATTAGACATATATCTAGAAAGAACTCCCACTGTTTGGGAAATGTCTAATCTAGTACAAACCATAACATACATCAATCTTTTGAATGTACTCTGGTAAGGAACTTTTTTCATTTCTTCCATCTCTGATGGAGATGTTGGACAATCTAAAATAGATAACTTTTTTCCAATAGAAACATGAACACACAATGGTCTACAATCCTGCATGTTAAATATCTGTAATTTTTAATCGGCATACTTACTTTGGCCAAGCCATAGCTTTCTATTCACTCTATCTCTTTTAATTTCCATCCCAAGAATGTGTATAGCTACACTAAGATCTTTCATTTTAAATTTAGCATCAAGTTGAAATTTCAATTCTAAAATCATACCTTTCCCTTTTCCAATAAATAGCATATCATCAACATATAATGCAATAAATAGGAAATGATCACCATCAGTTTTATAATAAACATAATGATCTGATTTAGAATGCTAAAATACCAAACTCAACACATATGCATCAAATTTTTGGTACCACATCCTAGGATTTTGTTTTAATCAATACAAATATTTCTTCAATTTACAAACCAATTTACTTTTACCTTTCACCACGTAGTGCTCTAGTTGTGTCATATAAATATCCTCCTCCAAGTCACCATGAAGGAAAGTAGTTTTCAGATCCATTTTCTCAACCTCTAAATCATAATCAGCAATAATAGAAAGAAAAAATCTAATGGATGTCAATTTTGCAACAGGAGAAAATATCTCACCATAATCAACACCCTCAACTTGAGAGTAACCTTTCACAACCAACCTTTCCTTGTACTTTTCAACACCTCCATCTAAAGCAATCTTTTTCTTGAACACCCATTTGCAACCAACAGGTTTTTATCCTTAAGGAAATGGTACAAGATCCCATGTATCATTCCATTTCAAAGATTTCATTTCTTCATCCATAGCAATCCTTAAATATTCTACATTATTCATACCTAATGTCTCTTCTACAAATTTGGGCTCATCCATGTTAGTATTCAAAGAAAAAATACATCTCCAATCATTAGGTGTATACCTTTCAAGTGGTTGTTTATTCCTTACATACCTACAAACAAGTTGAGTTGGAGGTTCTTCCTCCTTTTCTAAAGATCCAAAGCTAGATGATCTCTCCTTAACTTCACATCTATCCTTGGGTATCAATTCAACTTTCTCAAGAGTAGAAGGGAATTGAATCACATCTTCTTATTTACTTTGCTCTAGCTGCAATATAACAGAAGAAGGCTTAGTTTCTCTAAAAATAACACTTATACTATATATTACCTTTTGTGCAACAAGTTCCCAAAGCTTGTATCCTTTCACACTATAATTGTATCTGATGAAGATACATTTCACTGCCTTATTCTTCAACTTTTCTCACTTCCCCTTTGGCACATGTGCATATGCCTTGCAACCAAAAACTCTAAGATGTTTTAATGAAGGCTTGTGACCTGACCATGCCTATATAGGAATCTTATCAATAATAGTTGATGTAGGATACCTGTTAATCAGGTGACCGGTAGTGGCAACAACTTCAACCCAAAATCTTTATTCTAGGCCAGCACCACTCAACATACTCCTAGCCTTCTCCATCAATGCCATGTTCATTCTTTCTACAACACCATTTTGTTGTGGAGAGTATAGAGTTGTCTTCTATCTATGAATACCACAATATTTACATAATCTATCAAAATCATTAGAGAAAAATTCATTTCCATTATCAATCCTAAAAAAATTATTGTCTTTCCAATCTACAACTCAACCATTGCTTTAAATTCTTTAAATCGATTGAAAACTTCATATTTACTCTTTAGAAAATATACCCATGTCCTGCTACTATAATCATTAATAAATGAAACATAATATGTGGATTTACCAGTCGAGGGAACATCTACAAGACCAAACACATCATAATGAATAAGATCCAATACACCACAAGATTTATGAGAACTTGAGTAAAAATGAACACAGTTTTATTTTCCATAAATGCAATGATCACAAAAATCAAATTCAATATTAAAATTAGACAAACCTTCAACAAGGTTTTTATTTTTCAAGGTCCTTAGACCCTATTCTCCAATGTGTCCAAGTCTCTAGTGACATAACATAGTTTTCTCTACAAGTAACTTTGTTTCAGAAGAAAGAGCACCCTTGGGTACCCAAAATCCATGACCATTTGGTGAAGGTGAAACCCTCACTTCTTCCACAAACTATCTTTTCACAAAAGTACTATTACACTCAATAGTGCTTGCATCAAGCTTATACAATGTTCCATATCTGACACCTCTGGCAATCACCATAGCACATCTGACCATCTTGCATCTTGCATCATAAAATACTACCTACATCTATCAATTTTCTCACAGATAAAAAATTTCATGCTAATCCAAGGATATGCAACACACCATTAATCCTTTTTATTCTACCATTAGGAAAATTGATTTTAACTTTACCATGACCAACAATGAATCATCACCCAAGTACACCTTACCTCCATCAAATTATTCATATTTAGAAAACCAATCTTTATTAAAGGTCATATGGAAAGATGCACCCGAGTCAATTAACCATGCATCATTACCTGCATGAGTTGACAAAGCTATAATGAATGTGTTTCTAGTAATGAATGCATCACCATCTTCCTTCTCAGACTCATAATCAAAATCAAATTTCTTCTTTTTCATCTTTTTCTTCTTCTTTTCTTCTTTTTATTCCTTACAAACATGTCCAGGCTTACCATAGTTCCAAAAAAGAACTTTGGACTTTCCAGGAGATTTAGATCTCCCCTAGACTTGGATTTGTCATGTTTCTCATTCTTCTTGCCTTTTTCCTTAGGTCTTTCACAAACATTTAGGGCCTCCTTGGTAGTGATGGATATCTTCTTCCTCGTCTCTTCAGAAAGCAAAGAACCCGCCACATCTTTAGTCATCTAAATAATAGAAGTACTCCCAATAGCCATAACAACAGAATCCCACAAAGCATGCAAAGAACAAAGCAAGATCTAATATTTTTCCTCCTCACCCATTTTGACACCAATCGATTCCAATTGAGCAACCAACATATTGAATGCTTCCAAGTGATATGTGATTCGTCCACCCTCTTCCATTCTCAAGAAAATCTTGTTTACTAAAGATTTGGCCTAATACATCTCACCTTGAGCCTCTTCCATAATTTTTGTGTAAAGGTCTCCTCATGGACATTAATTAAAATAGATTATGCTAAGCACAATCTGATTAGACCCTTGCTTTATAGTCCATAACATCATATTGAGTAGCCTAAGTAGGATTTACCTTGAAACATTCTCATCAACAACATCCCATAGATATCGATCTATCAACAAATCCTCCATCTTCAACTTCCACATTTCAAAATTATTTCCAAAAATTGTATCCACCTCTATTCTCCAAGATGAACTTGCCATCTAAAAATTCTAGCAACAAGATCACAAAATCTCTTCTACACAAGCTTCCACTCAAACTTGGATTAGTCCAAAGAACCTAACAACCCAAAATTTAAACCAAAGGTGATAAAGCTATGATACCACTTGTAAGGAATCTAAGGTAGCGTAACAACTTCCTACACTAATATTTAGAGGAGAATAATGCAAAACTTTTATAGATCTTTAACATTTACAGAAACTTAAATAGAAATAAACATAAATATCATGCATACCATAACATAGTGATTTACATGGGGAAAACCCTTTCGAGAGAAAAAACCCACACTCCAAAAGCTTCCCAATATATTATTTAGTAAATCACAAAGATTACAATATACTTGTAGAGCAAACTTCTCACAAGAGTATCACCACTCAGAGATCTAGAGACAACATGACTACTATTAGACTCTCAAAATTGATGAGGGCACAGCCTGAGACACAGAAAATAACCCAAAAACAAGAGAATAATTTTATTATTTAGAAAATGGAGCTTCTTACATGCAGAGGATCTCAAATCCCCAAGTTCTAACACACATGCAAGTTACAGAAAGCTACAGAATCACCCTTTCGCAATATGCAAGCTGGTCCCCAAAAAGTTACCCAAAAATTAGAAACCCGCCCATAAATAGAGCTCCTCTTTAGTTTGGAGCCAAAACAACATTCAAATTTGAGTTTAGGAATTTTGGCGCCGAAAAATTACAACTTGAAGTTCAAATTTAAAAAGAACATTTGCAATTGTATCTTCTAGAAAGTGCGCCAACTTCCCGGGGCCATAACTTTTGATCCGGGACTCCGATTTGCAAATCGTTTGAACCGTTGGAAAGGTCTCAAAGCCAATAACATGCTCAAAATTTGCTACACCAATTTTTGCAAGTTTCAGGGCTGATCCGGGAACTCTAAGTGCCTCAAATCCAACTCAGAAGATTTTTAGGTGCAAATCTGGGAAATTAAAACTACAATATCTTTCAACTCAGGAATAGAAAATAAAAACCATAAATTGGGAATTTCATTATGACGAAAAGGGTATTCAAAAATGTAAAAACATCTAAAAATCGAGAAACTTTAAATCTAACTATTTTTGGGTGATGCAAGATTGCCCTTACACCACTAGATGCTCCTGCATCAGACACCGAGGGTAATTTGAGAAGTGACCCCATCACATCTCAGATGGTGGAGGAAAACCCAAACGGTCGACCTCTTCCTTAGGCAACCAAGATGAATCTTCAACAGGCCTTCCTTTCCATTTCACCAGATATTCTTCATATTTGCCTATTCTTGGTACTCCTTCCCACACGACTATCCATGATTTCTTCAATCTCCTCCTTTTCTGAAGTAGGTGCTGGAATCCCACACTGTTCCATCGTTGGTACTTCCTCTACGCCACCTTCATGATACTCTGTCAAATCTGAAATTTTGAACACAGGGGAAATGTTGAATCCATCCGGCAATCTACCTCATATGCATTCCCTGAATCATGCTTCTTCAAAATCTTACAGGGACCGAACTTCTTCATCTTCAATTTGTTATATGTTCCCACTGGAAACCTTTCCTTCCTCAAGTGGACCATCCCTTCATCACCAATCTGAAACTCCTTATACCTCCTCTTCTGATCTGCCTTAGCCTTATACTGCATATTCATCTTGTTAATATGTTCTCTTACCTTCTCATGTA